>JAMWET010004180.1:80000-92500 GCA_024036415.1 Prochilodus magdalenae | reverse complement strand
CTAAGACTCTATTTTACTAGTTCTTATTCCAGCCAGAAATGTGTTTTATGAAACTCCACCCGACTCATCGCTTTCCAAAATCCCACAAACATAAAGGAAACTAGTTTTATGACATCTGAGTGTCCAGTTTCCTATACCCCCGGGCCAATTATTCCAACTCACGCCATTTTATCCAAATCTTTAGGGATGTATCGAAAACGGAATTGCGAGCCGATGTCCATATCCGATATTCACACGTGTGTATCTGCCAACGTCCATATCACTTGCATGAACTCTGCGTTGATTTGATGCACATGCAAAAATCGCCTTTACACTAGCACTGTGGGGAGAGTGTGGGACCTTACACTAGCACTGTAGGGAGAGTGCGGGACCTCATACTAGCACTGTGGGGAGAGTGCGGGACCTCACACTAGCACTGTGGGGAGAGTGCGGGACCTCACACTAGCACTGTGGGGAGAGTGCGGGACCTCACACTAGCACTGTGGGGAGAGTGCGGGACCTCACACTAGCACTGTGGGGAGAGTGCGGGACCTTACACTAGCACTGTGGGGAGAGTGCGGGACCTCACACTAGCACTGTAGGGAGAGTGCGGGACCTCACACTAGCACTGTGGGGAGAGTGCGGGACCTCACACTAGCACTGTGGGGAGAGTGCGGGACCTTACACTAGCACTGTGGGGAGAGTGTGGGATGTGTGGGACCTTACACTAGCACTGTGGGGAGAGTGCAGGACCTTACACTAGCACTGTAGGGAGAGTGTGGGACCTTACACTAGCACTGTGGGGAGAGTGTGTGATGTGTGGGACCTTACACTAGCACTATTGGGAGTGTGGGATGTGTGGGACCTCACACTAGCACTGTAGGGAGAGTGTGGGACCTTACACTAGCACTGTGGGGAGAGTGTGGGATGTGTGGGACCTTACACTAGCACTGTGGGGAGAGTGCAGGACCTTACACTAGCACTATTGGGAGTGTGGGATGTGCGGGACCTCACACTAGCACTGTAGGGAGAGTGTGGGACCTTACACTAGCACTGTGGGGAGAGTGTGGGATGTGTGGGACCTTACACTAGCACTGTGGGGAGAGTGCAGGACCTTACACTAGCACTATTGGGAGTGTGGGATGTGTGGGACCTCACACTAGCACTGTAGGGAGAGTGTGGGACCTCACACTAGCACTGTGAGGAGAGTGTGGGATGTGTGGGACCTTACACTAGCACTGTGGGGAGAGTGTGGGATGTGTGGGACCTCACACTAGCACTGTGGGGAGAGTGTGGGATGTGTGGGACCTTACACTAGCACTGTGGGGAGAGTGTGGGATGTGTGGGACCTCACACTAGCACTGTGGGAGGAGGAGTTGGGTTCTGTCTGGGGTGAAAGGACAGCACAGCTCAATTCATCAGTGCGTCACCGCACACCGCTCAGCATTTCGCCGTAACCGCCTCATTTTAAAGCCATATCGAGATCAGAAAGCGCCAGGAGATCACACGTGGCTCGAACGGAGACAGACAGCCAGTCAGACAAGTGCTAACGGTCTGTTACGCCACACAGAAGCTAACCCTGCACAACTTCTGATTGACATGTGACGGGCATTGCTCTGAACACTATGCGTGCTGATGAAATAAGGGTATGAGGGTATAGGGCCGCGTTTGCCCTGCTGTCTGAGCTGCCTCTCTGCTCTGCCTCGGACCACGTGTTGCATGGAGAGCGGTTCTGATCAGTCTTCTCTTGAAGGCGGAGCAAATGTGAAGCGACCGTGTTGGTCAGGCGAGCTCTGTGGAGAGGAGCCTGTGCTATTAGACTGAGAGGTCCGCCTTGATAGTCTTTCACATTCGTCTTAATTTCAGATAATGTGTGTTCGGTGGCTCGAGCTTTAACCTCTGCCTGCTCGTTACTTCTCATTACAGCTCATAACTCACTTCACAAGCTCTTCCTCATAACCAGAACCCGGCAGCCCACAGACTGTCCCCCAAGACGGGCGGCGGTGGTGTAGCTCATCTTAATGAACATACGCTAGCCCTCCGCGTGATTACCCTGTGTTTAATGTGCCGCTGAGATGGCGAGTGGGAGGGCCAGGACTCGTCGGAAGAGCCAAATTCAGTTATCGATTGCAATCCCGCTAACTAAGCCGAGATGGGCCCACAGCGGCTGGTGCGCTTTACCTTGATAGCTGCCCGCGTGTGTGTGTGTGTGTGTGTGTGTGTACCCCACACGCCTGCCTGCTAGGAGCACCCAGCTTCCTTGAGAGCAGACAGGGAGAGAGGCCGACTCCTATTCATTAATAATTCACTGCAGGCGCTCTCCAACTCCCCTATGGCTCCTATCAGATTACAGCTAGCAGCCAAGACTCAAGGTTAGTGAGAATGATAGAACAGCGAGCCAACAATAGCTATGGATTGGCCTTCCCACTGGTTGTGGGTGGGGGTGAAGATGGAGTGAAGTTATACATATTCACTTTAATTCACTTTATGTTTTTGCCGTTTGCAGCTGATTTCCTTTCAGAGCAGTTATTAAGTATACGTTATGTATCCGTGGCAGCAGGAAGGTCCTCACTCACTCTAATGTCCACGTTTCTTTATTAGCCTTTATTTACATTAACGGTATTCAGCTGAGGCTCTTATCCAGAGCGACTTACAAGGTTAATCGTATTACAGGTGGGCCAGTGTAGTGTTGGGAGTCTTGCCCAAGGACTCTTATTGGTGTAGCACAGCGTAGTCACCCAGACCGGGATTCGAATCCCAGTCTCCCACATGTGGTGGTGGCTCCCTGGCGGGTAGTGGGGTTATCCGCTGAGCTACACCAACCACCACCTTTATCACAGCCTCCATTCTTTTTAGGACACTTGGTTTTAGTCTTCAAACAATGTTTCTACAACTTCAAAGTTCAGGCTTAGAAGTTGGTTCCATTGTCTGGTTCTCATGATACCAAATAATTCCTAATACGTTCAGTGAGCAGTTACAAAATTAATAATAGCCTGTAAAAACACCATATACCTTTAGAATAGACTCTCTCTCTCTCTCTCACGCAGGACTACATGCACACAGACCGTTACCACGACTGTCCTTAACACCACGTCACCGTCACCAAAGACTGCAGTGGTGTCGTACCAGACTGTCATGGAGTGACTCAGAATGGCAGCGGGTCATCTTCAGTGACGAGTCCCGCTTTAGTCTTGGTGGAGACGCCCAACGAACCCGTGTGTGGAGGCACCGTGGTCAGCACCAAGATGAGCGGTTTGTTGTCACACGTCCAGAAGGCCTGGTGTCCCTCCACCTCCACCCCTACCGCACCAGGAACTGTGTGAGGATGTTCAAGCTGCATGGGATGGATTATCACAGGACTCCATTAGGAACCTCTACAGCTCCATACCGAGACGTCTGGCGTGTTGGGTTAGCAAACACGGCGGCCCGACGCCATACTGAGAGACAGACTTCTGTATGTGTAGCTCAATAAATATTGATCATATCAGAAGAAGATGATGATAAAGATGGATTGTTTTGGGCACATTAACTCTACCTGCTGAAATAAATATCTTTTGAATTTTCCAAAACTACTGCGCACACACACATACACATACACAGTCCTTTCTAAACTGACCTTAACACAGAGTGAAAACTTTTCATGAGGACCAGATAAACAGAAATAGTCTAAAACTCTCACTACAGTAAATAAAAGCCCATCTAAACCCCATTTCCCCTTTTCCTGACCTCCTCTTTCCCAACATCCAGCATACCCGGCACGTTCCCCCAGGTATACCAGCTGCACAGAAGCGGCTATGTCAGGACACTCACCCTATGTTCCTACAGATATCTCAGATGTCTCTGCATTGGCTGAGATTTAGGCACAGTGATCACATGTATCCTACATCCCCAGACTGAGACTGCTGGAAGTTGATTTCAGGATTATTAAATGTATTTCCATACATCAGTTTCAAACATGCCTAAACCAGGATAAACTATCAGCCAGTATAGTGAGGAACTCACAGCTGGAACAGGTAAACATATCTGGAAATAGACAAACTCAAAAATCAAAACTAAATCAAAATCTGAATTTAAGATGTAATAACGAGAAGTACCGTATGTCAGGAACAAAGAACTCGGATCGACGTGAGCAGAGCCAAACAGCAAGCTGGTTTATTAAACAATCGGACAGTCTGAGAGGCAGACAGAGGCAGGCAGGGGTCAGAACCGGAACGAGCACTCAGTGATACAAATGAGTCAGAGGGGTTGGGCAGGAGACTGACCAGAGGATACGGGAGGAGGGTCCGAGCCAGGAGAACACCGCCAACGGAGCCAGAAAGGGAGAAAGCAAAAGAGGTAGTCGAGGACAAAATGGACCGAAACCAGGAAGTACATACACAGAGCTAGAACCCTCAGGACCGCAAAACCAGGATTCGGGAATACTATGGTGGCGGTGTCACTGTGGGGCTTATACCGTCGCTGTCCAAAGAAAAACATGCATCTCCATTTTTGTTGATTTTTATCACATGACCTGCTGTATACACTGTGTGGAAATTTCATGAAGAATGGCCCAACACGACTTGGAAAGACGTCTGGTTCCATTGACTTCCATTCAGACTAAATGAGGTTTCTGGCCTCTCCTGTAAAGTTGCAGTTTTGGAGATATGACGATATGCTGGGAGCACATTAGTGACAGCTGGAGCTAAACTCAGGTGACCTACAGCGAATCGGGTTGGATGGCTGGGGGGCCATGTGTGTATGATGTCATCGAGCGATGCCCTCTGGGAAGTTGAGTCCGGGAGAGTGAAGGAGCCGGGAGGACCGGGAACCGTGACTATATAAGACCGTTTTACAGGCCAGGATCTCATTTTTGCGTTTGTGATGCTTGTTTTTATCCAGTATACATAAAAAAGACCAAACCAAACACTGGGTCTGAACGGTCTTGTGTTTATCTCGGGGGTGTTTGTGTCTGCAGGTCCTAAATATATATTAGAGGTGGAGATATGGAGGAGGATCATACTGTGTACATCAGGAGTAGATGTGGTGTAGCAGGATATGGACTGGTTCAGACTCTCAGCAGGTGGAGCTGTCTATAAGACCTCCAGCTACATCTATTCAGAGGGGTGTACCTAAACTTTTGACTATAACGCATGTTGTTATTGTGTGTAGAATAAACACTAGCTAAGACAGCCATGGAGTCCAGCCGTCTGCAGTGGTGTATTAACCTTGCAGCATGTGTTGATGGGGGCGTATGTGCGTACGAGTGTGCGTATACATACATGTGCAGTCCGTCACACGAGAAACTTCATTTTTCCAGGAGAAGTTAGTGTAAAGTTAATGCGAAGGTCTCGCGGAGTAAGTATCGAATGAGAGGCGCTCAATCAGAGAGTGAAAGAGAAGCCTGGAATGAAAGCAGCTCCTCGGGAGCCAGTTACCCCCATGACTCTGTGCTGGTGCACTAACCTTTCGGAGCACATTAGCATTTTTTTAGTAGCAGGTTCTGGGGGCGTGTCGAGGAAAGTAAGCAGAAGGGCATGTGTGTATGCGCCGGGAAGCGGGTCGGTCGAGGTATGAATCTCCCACAGAGGGTGTGGAGGTTTTGGCAGCCGCAGAGCAGCGGAGCCAAGGCCTCAGGCCGCCCGCGCTCGCTCAGTCAGTGAGCAAAGCCCATGACTTTCATGCTAGAGTGGAGCTAACTCCAGCCCACACTACGGAGAGAGAGAGAGGGAGAGAGAGAGAGAGAGAGAGAGAGAACGAGAGAGAGAGAGAGAGAGAGAGAACCCTGACCTACCCAGATACACTTGGCAAGAGCAGCAGTGGTCTGAGTATGGAGGGGAATATAGCGCGCCTGTCAACATAGATTGAGTTCCCTCTGCTCGACTTATAGCTCACAGTGCACGCCGCTCACCCGCTGCTCCATTGTTAATGCATTTACAATAAAGCTGGCCTGATCAAACTTCAGTCGCCTGTGCCTCGACTCGAGTCTGCAGAAAGGCTAGTCTCCGGCTATAGCTGAGAAAGCTCGCATGTGTGACCTGCGACCTCTGCTTGGCTGTTTCAGGCCTCAGAAACTGCAGTTCAGTTCATGAACGAACTTTATGCCAACGTCTACCAACCAAGCTTCACAAGAGTTTCGTTTCAGCCTCGCTGAAGGCAGCTAGCGACTTGACTCTAGTCCTTTCTAATAGCTAAGTGTAACTGCTGATCTCAGCGCCAAAACGGCCATTACCAAGAACGATGATTCATTTGTATGTCATCAGACAGATGGGAGAGGAACGTGTGATGCAGTCAGTCATGGGTTTTGGCCATTTCTACCAAAATGCACAGAAGAGGGATGTTCACGTGCTGTACGGTTAGCTTGATAGCTCAGTCTGTAGATTTAGAACGAAACTATTGCAAAATATATGTGTGCTAAAGTATATACACAGTTGAGTCACATTATTATGACCACTTCCTACTTTGGACGGCGCCAGCCTGTAGCTCATGAAGGAATCACCTTTTTGTGGCATTTTCTGGGCACACATCCGTGTAGAGGGCACTCGCAACCTATTTGGATCTTACCCTGCAGATCATGTACACCCCTATATGTTAACTGTCTTCCCCGGGGACCAAGACTTCCAAGTACTACCCTGGCCCCCTAATTCCCCATACTTGAACCCAACTGAGCATCCGTGGGACGGACAGACGGACGGACGGATGCACGGACACACCTTGTTTATGGTTGGTGTAGCTCAGTGGATAACACCACTACACGTGGGAGACTGGGGTTCGAATCCGAGTCTGGGTGACACCAATAAGAGTTCTGGGGCAGGACTCCTAACACCACACTGGCCCACCTGTACTGTGATTAACCTTGTTAGTGGCTCTGGATAAGAACATCAGCTCGATGCTGTAAATGTATTTACATGGAGACTCATTTAAATTTGGTCCATTTCAACATGTTGCTTTTGTGTGATCATTGTGGTGTCTCGCTGTAATCCAGCCAATCACAGCAGAGCTCATGTAATTATTCATTAGCTCACCAAATAAGGAAAAAAGATCTCGCTCTAGTTCTGTCATGGCTCTTTTTGGGAGACTTGCTTTCATTCTTCTAAATGAGACCTGACAGATGAAGCATGTTTTTTCACACCTCCAAAGTTCAGTCTCAGCAGTTGGTTGTATTTCTCAGAATCCAGGTACAGATGCTGAGGTCTGGACACTGGGGTGGTCAGTCATTTGTTGTAAACTTGTCAGATTTGTCTTCTTCCTTTTTGCCTAGTTGCTTTTTCTCAGTAGTGGCTTTCTGACAGGTGAACATTCTTTTAGAGACATGCCACTTTTCCCCTTTTAATAATTTACTGACCTTGGAAACTTTTCTGAACACAAATATTAAAAAGAGTCCCCTTGTGTGTTTAAGGTGGCAGTGACTTCCTGACTCCTGCAGGTGGCGCTGCTAGACGAGGATGATGGGGCTATAAATCCCTGTGGGTAGTGAGTGATGGGATCTATAGATTGGGAAGAGGTGCTACAGTGCAGGGAATGTCTCGTTCCATGTGTGGAAAATGGCTCCAGAGCAGATGTTACTGATTGGCTAAAAGGAGGGACTGCATGTGGGCGTGGCCAAAGACCATAGTGTGAGGAAGTAGCTGAATCTGCAGGTGTGTGGAAGCGGTGTGGAAGCGGAATCTGCAGGTCTACCAGCAGTGGATACAATCCCAGTCTACAGGGAATTCTCCTCGGAACTGTGCCAGGGAAGGCCTCCACCACATCTGGACCACCTGACCAGTTCTTTGATGGAGGAGTGTCCGAACACTGACGTGGCTACATCCAGAACCTTGTCCGGTCCATGCCCGATCCAGTTACAGCTAGGTGGCTAACTTCATAACTCCCTCTGGGCCAGCCTAACCTGGTCACTCCCTGTTTGGGAAGTGATGTGAGCTGTATGTAGTGGTTTTGGGAGTGGGCAGGTCCAGTCTTATACCAGACAGTGACAGATTTGGGGCCTGTGAGAGGTTTAATCTCCTCAGCTGATGTAGAAAACACGGGCCTCGTTGGTAATGGAAGTCATATCCACCCACGGAGGTTTTATGAGATGGTGCTTCCCAGAAATCTTAATGACTCAGCTCTGCTGATGGCAGCAGCATTCACGTCCAGGGGGAGAAGTGTTGAGAGCTTTCTTCCTGAAGTCCATGGCCACTTTCACACACTTAAGGTTACTAAGTTTTAAGTTATTTTGGCTATACCAATCTCCATCAGCACCACGGCACATGGAGCGCTGCCCGTCTGAGATGAGACCGATCAGAGGGCATGCGTGTGAGGAGAATGACAGATGGGTGATTGGAGGTGCAGTCATTTGTGTACAAGGAATGAAGCATGCGTCCCTGTGGATCGTTTAAATGGGTGAGACGCACATTCAGCTCGACTGAGACGAGTCTAAACATGAGTGTCCCTGCATCTACACTCACCGTCCACTCTATCAGCTCCACTGACCATACAGGACACTCTGTAGGTGTACAGGTCCAGACTGTAGTCCATCTGTTTCTCTGTCTACTGTATTACCCTGTTCTTCAATGGTCAGGACCACCACAGAGCAGGTAGTATGTGGGTGGTGGATCAGCACTGCAGGGACACTGACGTGGTGGTGGTGTGTTAGTGTGTGTGGTGCTGGTGTGAGTGGATCAGACACAGCAGTGCTGCTGGAGTGTTTAGACACTGTGTCCACTCACTGTCCACTCTATTAGACACTCCTACCTTGCTGGTCCACCTTGTAGATGGACAGTCAGAGACGATAGCTCATCTGCTGCTGCACAGGGCAGTGTTGGTCATCCTTTAGTCCTTCATCAGTGGACACAGGACACCGGGCACAGGACGCTGCCTGCTATTCTCAGTCCAGCAGTGACACTGAGGTGTCTGATCCACCCACACCAGCACCACACACACACTAACACACCACCACCACATCAGTGTCACGGCAGTGCTGAGAAAGATCCACTACCCACATAGTACCGGCTCTGTGGTGGTCCTCTGGGGGTCCTGACCATTGAAGAACAGGGTAATACAGTACACAGAGAAACAGATGGACTACAGTCTGGACCTGTACACCTACAGAGTGTCCTGTACGATCAGTGGCGCTGATGAGATGGACAATCAAACACAGTCATTCATTTTCTTAGACAAACATCAGCAGTAGAACCGGTCATGCTAAAGAGCTCAGTGACGTAGCACTGCCCTGCTACATCTGTCGAGGAGCAACAACACCTCAGCCACAAAACAGTGCAACATGCAAACTCACAGAGCGAGGCCACAGACTGCTGAAGCACACAGACTTCCATACTGTCTCTGGAAACCACCCCGGAGACTAAACTGTGGGCTGCTAGCTCTCTGAAATGGGCTTTCCATGGCCCAGTAGCTGCATACAAGCCCTACAAGGCTAAGACCACCACACAAAATGCTAAGCGCTGGCTGGAGGGATGTAAAGCCCACTACTGGACTCTGGAGAAGTGAAAACGAGGAATCGCACTTCACTGTCTGGCAGATTGATGGACGAATCTACGTTTGGCAGATGTCAGGAGAACACTGCACCCTGGAACACAGTGCAGTCGTGAGATGTGTAGTCCACAGTGAAGGAGCTGTATCAGGGCCTGGGCTTGGACACTTCGGGGCAGTGTAGGTTAATGCTAACGCTGCAGGACACAAAGACATTTTAGACACTACAGATCTACAACACACAAGGTGTGACAAGACACAAGCACAGACTCTCCTGGGACCCCAAACATGCCAAACACTGCCCCACCCCTCCAAACCTGTGCCCCATTAACTTTGTCCCCCCCACACCCTGCCCTCCCCCAAACCCTGTATTCCCAAACCTTGCCTCGCCCCCAATCTTGTGTCCCTCCAATTCTGTGCCCCTTGACCCAGACTCACCCCTCCAAACGGTGGCCTTCAACCCCGCCTGCCCAACCATGCTCCACCGCTCCATACTTGTGCCTCCTTCTGCAGGAGCCTGGACAATGCAATCTCCCAAACCGTGCGCCCCACCACCCATGCTCTACAGCTCTGTGACCCACCAATCCTGCTCCCTAACACTGTGCCTCACCAACCCTGCGTCCCAACAACCCTCTTCTCCAACTCTGTCCCCCACCAACACTGCTCTCTAGCCCTGTGTCCCACCAACCATGCCCCAACAATGTGCATCACCAACCCTGTGTCCCACCAACACTCCTCTCCAACTCCAACTCTCCTCCTCAAATCTGTCCCCATCAACATTGTTCTCCAACTCTGTCCCCCACCATTCCTGCTCTCTAGCCCTGTGTCCCACCAACCCTGCCTTTCCACAATGTACGCCACCAACTCCGTCCCCCACCAAAACTCCTCCCCAACTCCGTCCCCCACAACCCAGCTCCTTAACACTGTCCCCTACCAACACTCCTCTTCAACTTGGTCCCCCACAACCCTGCTCCTTAACTCTGTCCCACCACCAACCCTGCTCTCTAGCCCTGTGTCCCACCAACCCCGCTTCTCCACAATGTACGCCACCAACTCTGTGTCCCACCAACCCTTCCCTCTAATGCTGTCCCCCACCAACACTCCTCTTCAACTTGGTCCCCCACAACCCAGCTCCTTAACTCTGTTCCCCACCAACCCTGCCCTCTAACACTGTCCCCCACCAACACTCCTCTTCAACTTGGTCCCCCACAACCCTGCTCCTTAACTCTGTCCCCCCACAGCCCTGCTCTCTAGCCCTGTGTCCCACCAACCCCGCTTCTCCACAATGTAAGCCACCAACTCCGTGTCCCACCAACCCTTCCCTCTAACGCTGTCCCCCACCAACACTCCTCTTCAACTCTGTCCCCCACCAACCATGCCCTCTAACTCTGTCCCCCACCAACCCTGCTCTCCAACTCGGTCCCCCACCAACCCTGCTCTCTAGCCCTGTGTCCCACCAACCCCGCTTCTCCACAATGCACGCCACCAACTCCGTGTCCCACCAACCCTTCCCTCTAACGCTGTCCCCCACCAACGTCCCCCACCAACACTCCTCTTCAACTCTGTCCCCCACCAACCATGCCCTCTAACTCTGTCCCCCACCAACCCTGCCCTCTCAATCTGTCCCCCCACCAACCCTGCTCCTCCCCCCAAACCCCACCTAGCCCCCCAGTATATTAAATTTAAGCTATAAGCTGTAATTATGTATTACAGTGTGCCGTGTTGTGTTCGCTGTAGAGGATGTGTTAACTTTGTCATTTGGCCAAACTTTAGCATACCGCTGCATTTATGCTAACAAATATTTGTAGCACTGTAATTTGAGCTGGACCACGAAGAGACCCCGAAGTCTGTGTGAATATTAATTGCTGGTTTCACACATTTACAACTTTAACAAGCCTGTTATCAGACCGAAATGCTTAGGGGGTCAATTTGAGCCAGCAGAATGTTTGGTTCTGGGTTTGCTGTAACAGAAAAACATAACTTTAATAAAGAACCATTCATTACCCTGTTATTCTGTTTAGCGCACAATCATTTATCCTCCCCCTGAAAGCCGGACACACAGAACAACCCAAACTTTCCAGGACAGGGCTCTGGTTCTGCGCGAGACTCAAACCATACAGCGGAGCTATCAGAAGAATCGGGTTCTCTGAGCTGTCGCTCTAAACGGACTTAGCTCAACATGGTTCAGAGCAATCCACCTGAGAAACAGCGGGCATGTTAACATTACCCCAAACGGAGCTTACAGTGATGGATAAAGACTGGCGTGCATGTTGTAGCTTAGCAGGGGGGTCCTTCTTCACGGATGTGCTTTTCAACTCGGCCCAGCCGCCGCAGCGGAGCGGCTCCCGCCAGGGAGAGGTCATCTCGTCCGCAGCAGATGAAAGGGGAGATATGTACTGCCCTTTAAAATTTCATGTCAGATTTATAGACTTTAGGCCCTTTCTTTCATGTATTAATAAGCTCTTGAACATCTGAGCAGTGGAGATTAGGCCCCGAAATCACTCTCAATATGAATAAGTCTGCTTGTGTTAATGTGATTGGGACCTCTGCTTTTCATCTTGCTAAATGCATGACAGATCGGGCCTGCTTGGCGAAACCTCGCTAAATATGGGAGTAAATTTGCACATAAAAGCGCTGCTTACGAAACGTTTCCGCCAGACCTGGCAACGCCTCAGATTTGGTCTGATCGGTGCGTCATTGCTCATGTATGACGAACCTCCGTCTACCTTAGGTTGGCATTCAATCCGTCATGTCGTTATCGTCACCGCTCCCACAGTATTGGTACTGCCTTGGCTGGGCGCCACTGCCTACCTTCATTGCTGACCGATTTGCCTTCATGCCCAGTTCTGTGAGGGGGCCTTGTCTGGATTCTGGGGGTCCATCCGTCGATCCTGCTGTTTAACCACAGATGAATCAGACAGTAAGTTCTTCCTCTCTTTAATGTGAAACAACCGCCCATCCTGTGCGCCCTGATGCGGCCGCTTCATCTGCCTGGGCTGGGCGCCACTGCCTGCCTTCATTGCTGACCGGTTTGCCTTCATGCCCACTTCTGTGAGGGGCCTTGTCTGGATTCTAGG
>JAMWET010004180.1:45000-75000 GCA_024036415.1 Prochilodus magdalenae | reverse complement strand
GATTCTATTCCAGCCAGCCAGCCAGCCAGCCAATCACATTCTATTTAATCTGTTTTAACTAATCAGATTCTATTCCACCCAGCCTAATAATCAGATTCTATTCCAGCCAGCCTGATAATCAGATTCTATTCCACCCAGCCTAATAATCAGAATCAATTCCACCCAGCCTAATAATCAGAATCAATTCCACCCAGGCTAATAATCAGATTCCATTCCAACCAGCCAATCAGATTCTATTATATCAAGTTCAACCAATCAGATTCGATTCCAGCCAGCTTGCTAATCACATTCTATTTAATCTGTTTTAACATATCAGATTCTATTCCACCCAGCCTAATAATCAGATTCCATTCCAACCAGCCTGATAATCAGATTCTATTCCACCCAGCCTGATAATTAGATTCTATTCCACCCAGCCTAATAATCAGATTCTATTCCACCCAGCCTAATAATCAGATTCTATTCCACCCAACCTAATAATCAGAATCAATTCCACCCAGGCTAATAATCAGATTCCATTCCAGCCAGCCTGATAATCAGATTCTATTCCACCCAGCCTAATAATCAGAATCAATTCCACCCAGCCTAATAATCAGAATCAATTCCACCCAGGCTAATAATCAGATTCCATTCCAACCAGCCAATCAGATTCTATTATATCAAGTTCAACCAATCAGATTCGATTCCAGCCAGCTTGCTAATCACATTCTATTTAATCTGTTTTAACATATCAGATTCTATTCCACCCAGCCTAATAATCAGATTCCATTCCAACCAGCC
Organism: Prochilodus magdalenae; assembly: GCA_024036415.1. Classification (NCBI taxonomy): domain Eukaryota; kingdom Metazoa; phylum Chordata; class Actinopteri; order Characiformes; family Prochilodontidae; genus Prochilodus; species Prochilodus magdalenae. The sequence goes on along the minus strand of JAMWET010004180.1, from coordinate 74,220 downwards.
TAATAATCAGATTCTATTCCACCCAGCCTAATAATCAGATTCTATTCCACCCAACCTAATAATCAGAATCAATTCCACCCAGGCTAATAATCAGATTCTATTCCACCCAGCCTAATAATCAGATTCTATTCCACCCAACCTAATAATCAGAATCAATTCCACCCAGGCTAATAATCAGATTCCATTCCAGCCAGCCAATCACATTCTATTTAATCTGTTTCAACCAATCAGATTCTATTCCACCCAGCCTGATAATCAGATTCTATTGCAGCCAATCATATTCTATTTTTTATTCCAGCCAGCCAAATCTATTAACCAAAATTCTGTTTTGGTTAATAATTCAAAATTCTTTCTTGTCTATTTTATCAAACTGGGTTCTATTCCACCCATCCAACCATTCAGATTATAATTAATTCATCCAACAAAGCAGATTGTGTTTAATCCATTTTAACCAATCAGATTATATTCCTCCCACCCAGCCAGCCAGGCAATCACATTCTATTTAATCTGTTTCAACCAATCAGATTCTATTCCATCCAGCCAATTCTATTATCCAAGATTCTACTCCACCCATCCAACCATTCAGATTATATCCCCCCATCTTAATAACCAGTAGGTTTGTTATGGTTTTAATTTTCATCGATAATTCTGATTATCGATTCCTAATTTCAGTCCTCCATATCTCCACCTCTAATATATATTTAGTGGTGTAAAAACTTTGATCTCTTTTTCTGCACAGTGTAAAAGCTCTAGTTCTCCTTTCAGGTTAGTGAATATTCATGATGGACCGACCAATAGAATCGCTCCAAACCTGCTCAGTAATAAACCTTGTTCTATCAGCTCCACTGCAGGGTAAGGAAGCTGCTCCATCCTCCTGTACAGCTCCACTCTGGAGGGGTTTAAGGTGGACTGGGTAATTCCATTCTGGAGAGGGTTTAAGGTGGACTGGATAATTCCATGAGGGCTAGTTTATAGTTTGGTGTCTTCACGTTTATTCTACAGTAGAGCTTTAAGATACACAGAAGGAGAACCTGCTATGAGGAGAACCTGCTATGAGGAGAACCTGCTATAAAGGAGCTGTAGTGGTAGTGTGTACTCCAAAGGTGACGAGCCATAGGTAAACACAATAACAGGGGAAGACTTGAGAGGGGAGGTTGAGATGGTTGAGACAGCTTGGCAGTGGAGCTACACCAAAACAAAAGAGATGAAAAAAGGGGGGGCGGAGCATGACCATGGAAACCATGACACCAGTGAATGATGAAATGCTACCGCTGTCTTTAGATCGTGTAGTAAAATGACAACATTAGCTGCAGACGTGGAAGGGCTGAGGGATTTCGTGAGATTGCAGCGCGGTTGCTGAAGCTTGGTGTTATTCTGCCACATGGAGCTGTAGGGTGGCGAGCGGCGGGTTTGGGGCTGAGACTGAGCAGATACCTCACTGATCTTCTGATTTCCATCTCCACACTTGTCCTCTTTCATCACAGAGCCAGTGGCCATTTACCTCCAAACACCCCTCGCTATTCCCCAAGGAGCCCGAGCACGGGGCCACTGAGCTCTGCTTTCATCATCACAAAGACCCTTAAGTCTCTCAGGAGGACGGGTCTCTTCTGCACTCTCTCTCTCAGCCTCACTCATTCTCCTCTTTTCTTCCTCTCCGTCTACCAGCTCTCAAAAACATCTCCCAGAACACAAAGCACCATGCGACGCAAAATATCAAATATCGGGCCCTCAAGTATCAAATGGGACGCACTTCTGTTTGAGCGAGGCCAAATAAATCCATACAAATCCTCCAGAAATGCAGAAATCATTCTCCGGGAAAACAAATCATTCTCCGGGAACACAAATCATTCCCCGGGAACACTGGTGGAGGACGGATTCAATCACAAATGTGCACCAGTTGATCTAAAATTTGTAAACCTGCTGCTATTTCCATGGCTGCGATTCCTTTCCTGAATATCAAGTGTCAGCATCAAGCAGGCCAGAGCTCTGGAGGCCCTAAACGGGTAATCAGCGATCATTTCACACTGAATGAGCACGTAATGGTAACCGAGTTTCTGAGCCAATTTGCCCACTGTAATCACCCCATGTAGCCTCTTAATTGCTATGCATTTAGTATTTCCTTCAGTCTTTAATTGGCTGACAATAGAATCCCTTCCACTCCTTAACTTACGATCAGGGGACCCTTATTTAACTTGTTATTGACTTTGTTTGCACACCATGTAATCAAATTACCCTTTATTTTAAAGGCTGGGAGACCTTATTAAGAGCGCTGTGTAGCCCACTATACAAACAGACGCTGGGAGACTGACTTTAATGAGTGATTGTGTATTCATTTGTGGGTGTGCATGCTCACTTCCCGGCATTAATGGAGTACTCTGGATTATACGGACGTTTAGACAACGCTAGGCGGTCGCTGAGATGTTCGTCGGGATTGTTCCGAGTGGTTTGAGTGAAGTGGTGTGGAGAGGAGATGGGTTAAATAGGTTTAACCTTACAACACCTCTGCTTCATGAATATTCATTCAGCTTCTAAACCGCTTATCCGTCTTGGTCGCAGGGGGTCCTGGAGCCTCTCTCAGCCCCCTTTGGGCAGAAGGCAGGAAACACCCTGGACAGTCCCTCACAGAATAGACACACAGACACGCCTATGGGGCAAGACTTCTCGGTATGGAGCTGTAGAGGTTCCTAATGGTGTCCTGTGATAATCCATCCCATGCAGCTTGAACATCCTCACACAGTTCCTGCAGATGGTGCGGTAGAGGTGGAGGTGGAGGGACACCAGGCCTTCTGGACGTGTGACCACAAACCGTCCATCTTGGTGCTGACCACGGTGCCTCCACACACGGATTCGTTGGGCGTCTCCACCAAGACTAAAGCGGGACTCGTCACTGAAGATGACCCGCTGCCATTCTGGGTCACTCCATGACATGTTAAGGACAGTCGTGGTAACGGTCTGTGTGCATGTAGTCCTGCGTGGTGCAGCCGTCTGCCGATGGTGCTGCACTAACAGGATGACTCATGGAGGACACCACTGCTCGCTGGATGTCCACAGTCGTGGGTGTTGGGTCAGTCAGGTACAGATGTATGTGCGGTCGGGCATGAAACCGGAATCATTAGCATCTGATGATGTCAAACCTACCCACCACGTTTCATTTCTGTTGTGCATCTATTTCTTTGAGAATGAGTGTAAATAATGATGTGACTTCAAACACCCCCCCGGACCACCTTTATCCAGCTCTGCATTACGGAGCTACATTCACGAACACCACATAAAACATCACTGTGCCAGACCGAAGACTTAAGTTAACCATGCCCAGAGGCGGCGCCGACTTCTCTGGGCTCGCCGGTATCTGAGATGGACCATCTGAACACGTCTTTGAAGTAAGAGTGTCGAAACCTTGATGTGGCCTACATCCAGAAACTTGTCCAGTAAATTCCAGTCGCAGCTGTTATTGGTGCTGGTGGAGGAACTACACACCTAGTGATGATTTGTGCGGTGGACCTCAGTATTAACTGATGGTACTACAGTTTGCTAGCGTGAATTAGCCACACAACATCATACATCACAGAGACATCTGGTTCTGCTGCCCAACAGATATGAAATACATTCTGAACACATTAATGGACCGACACTATGAAGGACTTTGGGCGTATCTAAGCCATTTCATTATGGAGACATTATTGGGAAAAGGAAAAAATTAAATTTTGTCTTTTAATACCACACCCTGCCAAACACCCTCTCGCCCTCCACCACCATCCTGCTTAGCCTCTCCTGCTTTTGTTTCGTCAGCATCAGCACATTGGAACCCAGACTTGCACGCACGGATGTGCACAAACACTCCTCACCTCAAGTCTCTCCAACTGTAGGCCTATTGCCAGCTAGCACCCAGCATGGTACGCCATCGTTCCAAACGCCCTCCGGTCTTCTACCTCTTGGACAATTAGCCTACGTCTTATTACGTCTCCCGGGATCGTTCCCGCTACAAACATTCGCATTCAGTGGTTGTTACAGGATGAGGGAAAAAAAGAGAAAGCCCTCCTTTATGAGAGTAATTTATCACCGTTAGAACTGTGCTCCTCTGGAAAAACGGGCCGAAACGCTTTTCCAAAAGAATTATGAATCAGAAATTAAGAATGCAAGGCTTGCCAGCACATACCAGCCCATGGGGAGCCATTTGTGGCACTAGCAAGAACCTGCGCCGACGGTGCGGTGTAATAAAACACTCCCGCTTTTAAGACACTCAAAATGGCTCTCTCCTCGCTGTCAGCGAGAATGGAGTACAAACATGGCTGTGTGTGCATTGCCCATAAATGCTTTCATATTTCATATCCGTTGGGGCGGCAGGGCTAGATGAAGTTGTTTCTGTGATGCACAGTGTTGTGCGGCTAATTCTCTTCGCGCTGGCGGACTGCGTTTGCTCAGTTAATACTGAAGATAGTTGACAATAACAATAGCCGAGCTAATGGCTTCCGAACTGCTGCGCTCCGGTTCAGCTTCCCAGGTGGAGTTTGTGTTGAAGCGTTCCTGTTTCATTTGTACAGAGAGAAGGATTTCTGCAGCCCTTCATTCCAGGACATTCCAGGACGTCATAAAAGTCTGATGTAGGGATTCATCAGTCCGACACTGGGATCCTTCTGATACCACACTTGCCCCAGTAGCAACATCCGATAACCCCAGACATCGTGGACCGGACAAGTTTCTGGATTTGTACAGTTGGCCCAGATCTGCAGATGGTCCATCCCAGATCAGTGCCGCCTCTGGATATGGTTAACACAAGGCTTCTGTTTGGCACAGTGGATGCCTTCCCTATCAGAATTCCGAGAAGAATTTCCAGTAAGATTGTATCCACTGCTGGTAGACCCGTACGACCGTATGCTTCCATACACCTGCAGATTCAGCTACTTCCTTCACACTATGGTCTTTGGCCACGCCCACATGCAGTCCCTCCTTTTAGCCAATCATTAACATCTGCTCTGGAGCCATTTTCCACACATGGAACGAGACATTCCCTGCACTGTAGCACCTCTTCCCAATCTATGGATCCCATCACTCACACCCCTCAGGGATTTATAGACCCATCCTTCTCGTGCAGCGCCATCTACAGGAGCCTGAAGTCACTACCACCTTAAACAGGCAAGGTGACTCATTCCCTACACTGTACCACCTCTTTCCGATCTACGGATCCTGTCATTCACACCCCACAGGGATTTATAGGCACATCATCTTCGTGCAGCGCCATCTACAGGAGCCTGAAGTCACTACCACCACATTTTTTGGCATTGCTTGGCATCAGATCGATTGGAAAGACATCATGCTCGCCCATCCCTGCTCAAATACCACCATGTTTTGACTCGGACTTGATGGGTCCGGACTTCAGTCTAGCCCCGGACTCACTTCCAGTGGTCTGGACTATAATCCCAGTGGACCTCCAGAGAAAACCCACCATCAAAACCCGGGATTTGGGCCCTTTATAACAGAGCGAGGTTCTTCTTTAGCTCCACTCGTATTCGGTTCTGATTTGATGGTCTGGGGTATCCGAGCCGTGGTGTCTTCTAAAGCGAGTGCTGCATATCTCAGACTTGCTGAAGCCCAACCCAGCCTCCCGGCTGGTGTCTGATTTGTCGTTGTTCAGGCGGGAGAGAGAAGGAGAGACAGAGAAGTAATAAAATGCAGCGATAAAGAGAATCCTTGCCGCCGGATGCCACATTCCTGATCAAAGCTCCTTCTGAAGTCGTGACGGCGAGTTCACGAAAGTATCCGCGCGCGCAATTGTATACGTGCGAGAGCGTCTGTCTGTCTATCTGTGTAAATATGTATAAACGTATGAATACATGCAGCACTTTCTACACGTAGGCCTATACGGCACTGAAGACGCCTTCAAAGCAGGATGTGCGGTTAAAGCAGGAGGATCGTCAGCGCTGGCTTTGTTTAAAAAACAATACCAGCAATTATGGCTCCCTGATTGGCCTTTTGGTGTCGGGCTTTAATGGCTGATAGGTTTGACACAGTTCCATTAAAATGCTACGTTGCACATTAACAGTGTTTCTCAACGATCCATTCCCTTTCATTCTATATGATGGGCTTTATACAGGCGCATATACGCCGCATGCTGCAGCACTGGCGGCAATGTGGCTCCATCTATTTCTAATTTAGACCGATGGGTAAAAGTGCCATGTGCCTGATTCACTCATTGTGTCAAACTGAAGACAACAGACAAAAAAAACATCAAAAGGATTCCTCAGGAAACGCAGCATTAACTAGCAAAGCGCAATTCCTGAAGATAATGCGGATAGGTTGCGCTGCTATACTGGCACAAAATTTGGAATTTGCCAAATTATCTGCCACCATAGTGACAATATTGTTCATTTGCTGAATTTAACATGAAAATAAAATATAATGTGTCACTTGACAATAAAAACATTCTTAGATTTAGTGGATACATTTCTAATTTTTTTTAGAGTTTTTTGCTTTTTGTTTTAGATTATTTAACTTTTTAAGGAACGTTTTAGTTATTTTAATTTTGGTAATGTAATTTTTCTTAACGTACTAGTTTTTAATTTAGTTTACTTTAAGGAATTAGCTTGAAACAGGCCAAATTATCTGCCAGTATATTGAAAATATTGTTTACTTGCTGATTTGAATATATCAAACCTGAACGTAAAAAATTTCTTAGGTTTAGTTGACATCTTGTATTTCTCATTTTTAGATTTTTAAACCTAAAATGATTTAACTTATTTGAAGAGATTTTTGTAAGCCAAACAATCTTAATATATATACTTTTTAAAATGTAGCTTATTTTTAAGAAATTAGTTTGCAACAGGCCAAAATACCTGACAGCTTAGTGAGAATATTTGGCTTACTAGAATCACTTACGAGAAGTAAAAATATCTTACAATAAGATAAAGTATCTTAAAATTAGCTCACAACCATCTCATAATGAGAACTGTAAGATATCACTAGATATAAGATAACTGTACTTACCAAAATCTAATTTTCCGAATTTTTTTTTATATTTTTTTAAAATCTAGTTCATACATCCTAAAATTCTCATCTTGACATTGTTGTAAGCTAATTTTAAGAATATTTAACTTATTTCCAGATATTTTTAGTTGTTCCAGCAGGCCAAATTACCTGCCAATATAGTGAGAAAATGTGGCTTATTCAAGTCACTTAAAACAACAAGTTTAAGATATCAACTAGATACATTATTTTATGTCTCTTATTTTTCATTTTGTGATTGTTGCAAATTGGTTTTTAAAAATTTTGTAAGAAATTTCTTAAAATGTAAAAGTATCTCCCAATATAGTGACTTGAATTTCTTAAAAATATTTAAAAATCTGTAAATAAGTAAAAAAATCGAGCTTAAAACATTCTCGAACTGAGAACTTCAGGATATCAACTAGATACAAGATCATTTTAGATCTTTAATGTCTCGTTCTGAGATTGTTTTAAATTAATTTTTAGATTGCGTAACCTCAATTCCAGACAGTTTTGTGGTTTCTTGTGATTTTTAGTAAGGCTTATTCTCAATTTGTCCTGTTTCAAGCTCAGTTAACATCATAGAGCTACCACCCCATGTGGGAGATGGGGGTTCGAATCCCAGTGTAGGTAGCAAATGAAAATCAACTTCCACAAGACATGATCAATGCACTCGTCAAAATCTCATCTTTATTTGCACTGAAGGTTGATTGTACACCGTTTTGCATTGTTTTGAGCAAGCACCTCGTTGAACCTGGTAGTCACAGCAGAATGGCGAGCACCTGTTCACCATCTCTCACCCTACAAACTCACTGGCACCGGCGTTCTTACTGCAGGTCGGGTCTTTTAAGGAGCTGCTAGTGCCTATAGACGCACTGATGATTCTTTGGCTGGCAGTCGCTTGTGGAGGTCTTCATGCCACAGCCCATAAGGCACGAGAGCCAAACCTAATTCTCTCAATGGCAAATAGTTCCAGCCAGGGAAACCCATCCAGGACATCTAGGCTTCCTAGGGTTTGAACTTGGCGCCCCCCCTCTGGCCCCCGGGTTACTCATTACTTTGTATACAGAGTGTATACAAAGCTATCCGGCGAGCCGGGGGCATTAATGTAAGCCTTTAGAGCCTCTATTGTCCGTATTCATTAGCTGCCAGAGAGTCACTCTCAGGGATGCAGTGTGTCATCAGATTGGCATTCCGTGGTTACTCTTAGGGTCCCATTCGCTGCGGTTAAAAACAAACGGGGCTCGGAATGAAGAAGGGATGAGGATTAGCAGAGCAGCACTGTGCTAATTTGCCAAAGGTGGCTGTGTAGGCTGTTCACCTTAGAACCGGAGAAGGAGGAACAGCGTGCATTGTCCTCGCCTGATTGAAGGGGAAGGTAGAGTGAGCCATTACGAACCCAAACCCACTTTCTGTGCCCAGGCTTTGTTTGTTTTAGCAGAATGCCGCTCGCAACAAGTCAAGCTTTTGTCTGCTGCCAGAAGGATCTGGTAAATGTGAAAAGATACACCTGGGTATCTGTGGAGGACACTTCTTCAGCTGAAATCAGTCGGCCGCCAAACGGGCCCAACAACAGATCCTCCTCCATTCTGTCTTACTGTGATGCTAAATGCACGAGGGGAGATGAGAGCGCGAAGGGGGGACAGAAGTCTGGCCTCAATAAACATGTGCGTCGTTGTCCATTCAGGGCGAGCGGGGACTGTATTGTTTATTTGCTATGGCCTGGTTTCCAGAGACCCCGCGAGTGGCCCAGTGAAGAGGGCTCCGAGAACAATGGCGCTCCTCATTGAGCCGGAGCGGCGGCCCAGCACAGTCTATCACAGCACCGCCCTGACCGGCCGCTCTCAATGCAGCTCCGCTCACGGATGACTGACAGTTGAATCGCACTGGAGCTTTTTCCCAAGCACGGGCCCATAGGGCTTCGCTACACGGGCTTAGCAGCATGTGTGTGTGTGGGTGTGTGTGTGACCGTGTGGTTGTTTTCATACATTTGCAGGACAAAAAGGAAAACAAAAAAAGTCCCCACTTTGTAGGAAAACCAGGATAAGTGTTTAAGTCCTGAAAACCTACAACGTGACCCCGACCTAGATGGTAGGACCTACTATGGCAAGTACATTTGACAAAAGCTACATGATCACAGAGCTACGTTTGGGTGGTGTTAGGGTTTCCACAGCTTTTACTCTCCATCCTTCCACCGTGAGAAGACTGACTCAACACTGTGGGTCTGAAAGGATGTGTAACTGAAGAACTGGTACACGTGGAAATGGGGTCTATGGTTAAGGAGACAGTACATTTGACCCACAGTGCCTGCGTTGAGCTGCTAGACAACCAGGTTTGGCCTTTTGATCATCTTACTGACAACATTCCGATCTCTGAGATATTCCAAGGTGACAGTTCTGGCATTCACAGGGCTGCCAATGTGACTGCATGGCATGATTAACCTTTAGGAGCATTCACACATCGGAACTGGCCCCAGATTTGAACCCTCCAGAAACCACCTGGAACAACCAGTAAACCACCAGGGAAGGCATCCACCAAATCTGGACCAACTGACCAATTCCTTGCTCCAGGAGTGTCTGAACTTAGAGGTCATCTGCATCAGCAGCATGAGCTGAGTATTGCGGATGCACACATTACAGTGACGATGATGAAATGATATATTCCGCAGCCCTACAGTGCAGGGAATGTCTCGTTCCATGTGTGGAAAATGGCTCCAGAGCAGATGTTAATGATTGGCTAAAAGGAGTGACTGCATGTGGGTGTGGCCAAAGACCATAGTGTGAAGGAAGTAGCTGAATCTGCAGGTGTGTGGAAGCGTACGGTCATACGGGTCTACCAGCAGTGGATACAATCCCAGTCTACAGGGAATTCTCCTCGGAACTGTGCCAGGGAAGGCATCCACCACATCTGGACCACCTGACCAGTTCTCTGATGTGAGAGTGTCTGAACACTGATGTGGCTACATCCAGAACCTCGTCCAGTACATGCCCAATCCAGTCCCAGCTGGTCCTGGTGCTGGTGGAGGGGCTACACAGTGCTAGGTAAGTTTCAGTCGCAGGTGTCCAGTGTATTTAGTTGTTGAGACTCCTCTGTGCAGGTTTTTGTTAATTGTGTGTCTTAAAACTTCTTCTTGATGCTTTAGAGTCAGAAAGTTGCACCGAATGGTCTTAATAAATGAAAGGTGGTCTCGGGACTTGGTGCAGTACTGTATATATGAGGCATGAGAGACCTATATATGAGCCCATGTCCTGATATGATATAAAAACGAGTAGTGTGTGAGTTTGTGTGAGAGAGAGAGAATGTCTGTTGTGTCAGTTTGAGTGTGTCTGTGGTGTGTGTAGTGTGTATGTGTGTGTGGTGTGTGTTGGTGTGTGCGTGATGTGTTTCGGTGTGTGTGTGGTGTGTGTCAGTGTGTGTGTGGTGTGTGTAGTGTGTGTGTGTGTGTGTGTGTGTGTCGGTTCGCTCAGAGCCAGGCTGCAGCTGCAGAGCTGGGAGGTCCTCCGCCATTGTCAGGCCCACACAATGGCAAGAGGAACAGGAGCTGTTTCTTTACAAGGCGAGTGTACTCACTGCCACCGAGTGCAGGCCGGAGAAGAAAGGAATAAAGATGTCATTGATGTACAAAGAGCCTGAATGTGATGGCTCATGTGAATCTGAGAGGTAGAGACACTCTCTCACTGACTCGGACACACATGGAGATGACGCACAGCATTCCCTCTAACTTCCCATTCAGTACGGCCATCATTGGAATTGTGCCGAATTGTGGAGTTGGAATGTTTTGGGAAAAAAATAATAGCTTCAACCACATGCCAGGCATATACTCCCGAAAACGTTCCACCAGGAGCATTACTGCTGGGTTACCACTCCCCTCCCTAATGTCCCGGGTGCCTGAGGACACCAAGCAACTCAGTGTGGAAAGTGGCATCCCTGAAAAAGACATCAACTAGAAGGCAACACACACCCACACACACACACACCAACACACACACCCAGACCCAACACACACACCAACACACACACCCCGACACACACCCACACACCCCAACACACTTCCCCACCAACCAACACACCCTGACACACACCAACACACACACCCAGACCCAACACACACACCCTGACACACACACACCGACACCAACATACCCACACCAACCCACCAACACATACACACACACACATCCCCCACCAACATACACCCACACACACACATTCCCAAATCTGATGTTTGGTATATCCAGCTCTGTATTGTATCTGGATTGGTTTTTGGTAGTCTGGTCAGCAGAAATCCACAAATCAGATCCAAACCACATTTGAAGATGGCTTAACACTCAATTCCAATCGGAGTTTTATGGATGTGTCTCAGTCTGGAATCTCTGGCTGGATTTCAAAGTGTGCTGGGATTCAAGAAGAGCTCCAAAACGATGAGGGTGAAACTTAACAGAGTCTGGCAGGTGAGATGTTAGTATTAGTAGGACAAATTTTCTCAGTATACTGGCAAATAGTTTTTACTTATAAAGAAAAAAAAAAGATTGAAAGAGGCCAAATAATCTTGCAATATAATGAGAAAAGGACAGAAATCACCTACACAAACAGGTAAATGTCTAGAAATGAGTCAAATTAAGTCTGTATTTTAAAAAGCATTTAAAGATAAATCTAGTTTTTATAGATAAAAAGATAATTTTACTTGCCACAATCTCATTTGCTTGAAGACAGATTCTCCTTTTGATATTGTTGTATGCCAATTTTAAGATTTACAGTATATATATTATTAAGAATAATAAAATAATAAAGATTATTTACTTAATTATTTCCAGATGTTTTTAGTTGTTTTAAGTAATTTTAGTAAACCAAATGTTCACACTATATTGGCAGATAGTTTTGCTTACCTAATGAAATTTGCTTAAAACTAGCCAATTTATCCACTAATATGAGAAAATTTGGCTTAAAATCATTAAATTAGTAATGGAAATACAATAAACCGTCCTAAATTAAGAATCTCATTTAAAGACAAATTAACTAAAAATGAATTTTAATCGCAATTTTACCAATTTCTTTTTCGACATGACTAAGCCATGCTAACAAAGCTATCAGCATTAAAAATGCTTTTTAAAAATAAATAAATAAATAAATAAATAAATAATAATAATCTTAATAGGGAAATTTCTTAAAATTCTAATTTTGAGACTGTTGTTAGAATATTGTGATATTGTAAGAGAATATAGTATTATTGTTAATGATTAAGATTAGAAAGTTTAATTATTTTCTAAAGATTTCTAAAGATTTTCTTTATTTTAAAAGTAATTTTAATAAGATTTTCCAGTTATATTTAGATGGTTTGGCTTTCTTTAAGAAATGTGCATATCTTCCAATATGAGACAATGTGACTTAAAATCATAAGTACAAAAACATCTGTAAAGTCTTAAAACAACATTACAACAATGTTAAAAAGAGAATTTTAAGATTTATCAAATAGAAATAAGTTCATATTACTCTCCAAGATCTCACTGCAGATTAAAGATCATACTTACAAGCACATTCTGTTAGTCCCCCTCATTACCGTGGCACTTTCATCAAAGCTATGTCGTAGGTAAGCCTGTAGTAGTGTGGTGAACACCTGTACATCTCAAGACGTCATTCATTGATGCTGGTTTAGCTGGTGACCAGTTTTAAGCCCACTGCTGCTGACCGGCCTACCAGCATCCACAGCCCAACATGCTTCACATCCTCACCAGAGGTTTACAGTGCAGAGGAGGTAGTTCTGACCGGCCCCTCGGAAAGCTCTCGGTTCATTCCCCTGCTAGCCTGAGTGGGTATATTCCACCGCTGCAAGAGTGTAGAGTATGTAGTACTCAATTCTGGAGTCAACGTTGGTTTGTCTTGTTATCGCCTGGCCCCCGTTCTGCGCTCGCGCCCTACCTCCTGACCTGAATGCGCGCGCCATGGATCAGCCGCGGCCTAATAGCGGAGCAGCAGCGCGTGCCCTTTAAAAGCACGCCTGCAACAAAGTTCAGGTGTCAGGAGTTCAACTGATTTATAATGGCGAGGCGCCCCTTGATGAAGTGCTGATGTCGCCGGATTCCTCACCGCTCGTTTGGAGAATCAAGCGGCGCAGATCCGACAAGTACAAGACGAATGGCCGTTCGAGGCAGGGTAACCTTTGTGCTAGCCGCGCGGGCCTCGTTCCAATCAGAAGTGCGGTGCTCTCTGCTTTGCTTTATTTATTGCTTTGCTCCGTGTGTAATGTACAGTAGAACTGGCTGGATACAAACAATACAATATGGATGAGCAGCATGTTTCCTCAGAGCGTCGAGTGGGGGCCGAGCTAGCATGCAGCATCTGCGGCCCACCCTATTAGCCTTATTCTCGCAGCATCCGTTTTGCTTATTATGGCACGCGGAAAGTTCAAACCGAACTGCTGCGTCTAACTGCCTCGGCCCAGCCTGTCACTCTTAGCTCAGTATTCGCTGACGTACATCACCTTACCTGTAGAGATACTGTAGATACGATGAATACAGTCATACGCCGTGCGACTGACAGGCTAAAGCTGTATACACACCCACCAGCCACATTAGGTACACCTCCCTGAATCCACACACTGTATCAGCTCCACTGACCGTACAGGACACTCTGTAGGTGTACAGGTCCAGACTGTAGTCCATCTGTTTCTCTGTGTACTGTATTACCCTGTTCTTCAATGGTCAGGACCCCCACAGGACCACCACAGAGCAGGTGTGACGTGGGTGGAGGATCATTCTCAGCACTGCAGTGACACTGACGTGGTGGTGGTGTGTTAGTGTGTGTGGTGCTGATGTGAGTGGATCAGACACACCAGTGCTGCTGGAGTGTTGAGACACTGTGTCCACTCACTGTCCACTCTATTAGACACTCCTACCTTGCTGGTCCACCTTGTAGATGGACAGTCAGAGACGATAGCTCATCTGCTGCTGCACAGTGCAGTGTTGGTCATCCTCTAGTCCTTCATCAGTGGGCACAGGACGCTGCCCCACAGGACGCTGCCCCACAGGACGCTGCCCCACAGGACGCTGCCCCACAAGGTGTAGCAGTTGGCTTCACCTGCCCGCACATTACCTTCAGCTTTTTTCAGGTCACAGCTGCGCATGAAGGGCTTTGCATGACAGAATGCAATAACGCGTATCCCTTACAGGACCATAAACGAGACCCCAATGCCCCCCTCATCCCACCCCACGACCCCGTCCAATTAATAAGTGAATAAACAAATGAATCCAATCTGAACTAGAACAGCTGCACAACACACATGACCATTCCTGAGACGCTCCATGCTCCTATAACCACCCTTTCCACTGGCATCCACAGCCGTCCCGCCTGCCTCATCCCTGGTCCTCCTGTCTCTGTACCCCACTCATGCTGTATCACCTACAAAGGAGACATCACACGCACCGTTCGAGGAGGGAGAGCACATCAAAAACACGCGGGGCGACACCGAGCCGCAGCCAGCAGTGTCATTTGCGAATAAACAGTGTGTCAGTCTGCCTGGCTTTTTTCCTATTCCTTCTTCCTGGCTGCAGACAGGCCCTGTCAGCCGCTGGAGGAAGAGAGCCCTCCTCTGTGCTGACAGCCAGTGCGGGAGCGCTAAGCACAAAACTCGCCCCACGACTGCCTGCCTCTCTCTCTCCCTCTCTCTCTTACACACACACACCCACCCACAGACCCGCAGCTCAGAAACTCAGCCCGGTCTCATTGCAGATGAGCAGCAGTGAGAACAATGACTGGGGATAGTTTAGCCGTTACCGTGACGCCTGTGTGCTAGCTTTCATTCTAATATCTCCACTGACAGCCATCAGAGTGTCACAGGGCCAGACATGACCTCATCATAAGAGTACACGTCCAGGGACAGCTTGTTAAACTTTCTCTGCTGGACTGTGGCTGATAAAACCCGCCCCCAACCTGTACTCTTAATGTCAATCAATAATACAAGCAGCACAAGCTAGCTAGCGAAATCCTTCACCATGCATAGAAGACAAGCATCAAGACTCTCCTCCGTCCTGAAGCCCAGAGGGTGGAATGAACTTCCACTGGCTGCCCGGACAGCAGACTCTCTCACGGTCTTCAATCAGACTGAGGACCGTCTCTGTGTGAGGCTCCTAAGTGAGCACTGGTCCAGGTACTCCTATAGAAATGCATTGTGTTGCAGGTGTGGCTGTGCTTAACTTATCACCTGTGTAGGTATGTGCACTGGCTGGGGATTGCTAGGCATTGCCCTCCTCACCATCGTTGCCCTCTCGTTCCTCAACAACTGACACACCCTCGCATGTCCACACGGTTTGTAAACCTACCGTTCTGTGGTTCCAGCAGTGAACAAACTGGAACACTACGGAATGCACCAAATGGTTTACACTTGGGTAAGCAAAACCAGAACAGAACCCATTCCACGTCAGTGGTAAAGGGCTAACGAAGATCAGAGAGGAGGCTGAGGGCTCCTGGTGCCTACGTATTTCCAGAGGCTCAAGTAATCTCAGATGCATCCTCTTGAACTTTAGAAGAGATCCCGATTCAGCTGCACCTAAACGCCCAGATAGGATGTTTATCAGCAGCTAAGCTCCATCTCTACTCCGTCACAGAGCCCTGGATAGGTTTGGAAACTTCGCTCTCAGTTATCTAATCCATGCTGGACGCAGTGGAGGTTTATTTACACAACACAGAAACATGTAACCCATTATTTACTAGAGCGCATTTATTAGACGGGTGGTTGGACAGATTCGGGCTGAACTCACATTTATACACCATTTCTGGTCGCGCCTCCACCACCACAGCCACCATTCCGTCGCCATCCTCTGTTTTACAGAGTTTTCCCAGATGTGAGAAGCCACGCCCCTTTCTGATTCCCATTGCATTGTGGGACAGTAGTGCCCATCTTTACCCTTCTCAGAAATCAACTGGTTCCAAATGTGCATTATGGGTTCTTGAGTATACTCTACGTACCACATAATCAAACACTAGATGGGATTAGCATTGAGTGTGCAACTGGGACTCACGCTATGTCACCACCCAAGGTGGACATTACAGCCTAAATCAATCCTGACACGAGTAAAAGAAAGATTACCTTCGTGTTGTCACCCAGGAATCCCCCGCCGGAGTCAGGAGTTAGGGTGCAGGTTTAAAAGGCCAAACCCGGGGTCCGATACACGAACGATCTGATACAGGAAATCTATACTCAGAGACTGAAACTGACCAAATCCAGAGCAAAGAGTCTGATCCAGGCTAGCAAGATGGAAACGGGTATGCTCAGAGTCACGGGGCAGAGCCACACAAAATGGCAGCTGATTAGAAACAGGTAGCAACACCTAGAATTCTGGTGAGAGCGACCTCTTTGGGTGAGGAGGGGAACCAGCTGGAGCAGACTTGGGTAAAAGTACAGAAGAATAAGAACACAAGGGTCACAAATACGACCAATCACAAAGCAGCATAGAATGAAACTATAAAAGTTTATTTCCTGAAGAAAATGTAGAGAGATTGTGCAGCTTAAACAATTAACCTTAGCCGGTTGCTAAGGTGTTGCTAAAAATGAATGAGAGTCTATGGTAGATAGATTAATGACATGTGAGTATATGAAGTTTGGTGGTTTGTAGGTTTAAGGAAACAATGGGGAAGAATGGGGAGGAAAAGTAAAAGTTTCAAGTTTATTTATTTTCACGTTTCAAGACATTTATGCATTAATCGGTTTGTGTTTCTAGAACATCTTTGCGTCTTTTTATTTTGTGTCGGATACCACCTTATAATTCCAATCAGAAAGTGAGTTCCGAGGATTAAAATCTTCTATCTGCTCTATTTGTTTTACTTGTTCCATAAAAACTAATGCACAAATTGGTGTGACGTGTGATAACAAACCATTCATCTTGGCGCTGACCATGGAATGGCAGCGTGTCATGACAGTCTGGTACGACACCACTGCAGTCTTTGGTGACGGTGACGTGGTGTTAAGGACAGTCGTGGTAACGGTCTGTGTACATGTAGTCCTGCGTGGTGCAGCCGTCTGCCGATGGTGCTGCACTAACAGGATGACTCATGGAGGACACCACTGCTCGCTGGAGGTCTGTAATGGTGGCTGTTGGGTCAGTCAGGTACAGAGATAAGACCCGGCCTTGCTTACGTCACATGCACAGCCCAGCATGAAACTTGAATCATTGGCACGTCTCATCATGTCAAACCTACCCACCAAGTTTCAGTCCTGTCGCTTGATTCCTTCTGAGTGCAGCTACTCTGTTGGTGATGAGTGTAATTCCAAGGGGGTGAGGTTAATCCCACTCTTGCTCCCTTCAGTCCATGTTCTCCACCGACCGTTCATATAAATTGGTCTCCTTTAAAAAGTATGAAGCATGTGGCCCAGTTTATCCATATACCCCAGCACCTAAACCCTGGCCCTAACCTTAATTCCAGCCATTTCAGTCCAAGGATGCTGAAAAGTCAAACTTCCATGTTCACCATTGGTCAGAACATCAATATGAAGCAAAGGGGGTGGGGCGGGGGGTCCATAACTTTGGGCATGTTTATGTTCATTGTCCTGTCTGGAGATCGCAGTGACTAATTGGTCATAATTGTTAGTAATTCCCCCTGCGTCCTCCTCCTTCAGGCCATCCCTGTGTGGTCAAGAAGGAGATATCCGTTATTGATGTGACAGCTCTGAATTGAAAACCTTTGGCCGCACGTCAACGCCTAATTAATCACTCTAATTTCATCCCACCATGGCTCCTCAACCATCAAATGAATGTGATTATGGTGGCGAGAGCCATTTTGCAGCCGGACCAGGGGAAGCTACTCATGCTAATTAGCGGCTAGCCTGGAGAAGGAGAGGGCCCGAGGGTCGGCCAGAAGAGTCCTAAGTACAGCTAAATGGTCACATAATGACCAGGGGAGCACGTAGCCGTGCTCATTCTCATTTTCATAATGTATTACACTCAAGTCCACTTGGACACAATGGGACACTGGGCGAGTGTGATTAGCATAGAGGTGGCCTCAGCTCGTGGGGCCATGCTAACGGCTCCCTGGCTCCAGTTCGCGTGGCTTTCCATGGTACAGGTTAGCTTCACAGCACGCGAAGTTGATAGTGACTGTTTCGCATGTGGTCGGCTTAACGTCTCGGCGTTCCTTGATAAGTCGGCTTCATAAGAATGCGTAGCCGCTCTTCTTCGGCGGAGAGCTGCCAAATTAGCGCATGCTCAAATTCTAGCCTATCCTTCACACCTGTCCAAATGCTAAGTGACTCCAACGAATGTTCTACCACTGGTTCATTTAATCAGCGATCTGAATTCTTTGCATAATGTGAGCCGAGTTAATTAACCTACCGAAAGATCAATAATTGATCACGCCATGTTTATTTAATGGGATTTAATGGGGGTATCAGTAGCCTCACTTAACACACAGGGTGTTTACCACTTAGCGCCAAATGATAAATATGTGATGAGAGCATCTCTCAATAATTGACGTAATCCTAGCCCATGGCTGGTGCTCCGTGTCTACATAGACCACTAGGCCGAGAGTCCATTTTAGGGGGTCCCTGACAGGAGGTTTCGCTCGTACGGTCTGGTGTCCGGAAGCTGGAGTCAAGGTGGGTAGTGTGTTCCAGAGATCAAAGCGTCTCTGCGCAGTGGTCTCCCTGGAGCACTGGTGAATGAGTGGCAGTGAAAGGAGGCCCACTCTCCACGTAATGATGCCCACCAGTCCAGCCCGAGCTCCTCTTGAACTGCCAAAGTCAGTTTGTTCAGACTACAGCCACAGTTAGAAAGAGTTGGTCGGCCACAGACAGGGAAAAGGGTCTACTCCACATCCGAACTGGCGAGGCACGAGTTCACAGACTGCGTACGGCTGCTTGCTATGGATTATTCTTAGGTTCGGTGCAGTTTAGCTCCGTAGCTACTTCAGCATGTGGCCCTCAGTGGATGTATGGAGCTCCTGTATGCATTGTTAAGGTTTCTACAGAGGAGCAGAAGAGAAGCTAGCCCTCGTCCATGCTAGGCCAAGTTGCTTGTCAACTGAAGTCTGTTTTCCAGAGGCAAGGGTGCATTCTTGCTTTGCCAAAGGCTAAGAGCTTCTTAGCCGAGGGCTATGACCGTCCTTTGCCCTGGGCTAAGATGGGAGAGATGCCGCAAGAGAGGCAACGTGGTTCTGATGGCTGCAACTTAGGGTGGTCTTTTCCATCCCCCAGTACTGGAAAGGTCATTCGTGGTAAAAGAAGTTCTCCTTATATGGCATTTGTCCAGGGTTTGCTACTCTGTCCTGTAAGAAAGATTATGGTTATGTGCCAGAAGCTGCCAGAACACATACATAAGGAAATCAACCCGGACACTTAGAGATAAAGAAGCCCTGGTTGGATTGGCTTCTACCTTTGGTAACACTATGCTACCAGTTGTTCCCAGGTGCTTAAAGTGGGATTGCTTCATTCCTTAGGCCTGAAATTCACAGGAATTGTCCAGGGGTCCCCATGCACTTTGTTATTTTGTTTGTCCTCAGGACAATGATGTTTTATAGAGTTCTCAATTGTCCAGAACGTCTGCAATACATTCAGGGCTGAAGAGACTTCAAGTAGCTTCTAGAACTGTGAGAACTCTCCGGAGGTTTAAAGAACTGTGTGGAATTTTCTAGAACTTTCTTAAACTGGAGTGTTTAAACACCTCAATGCTACAGCTGGACTGATAGTCATCCACCAATCAAAATTATCCAGCTGACCAGCGTCCTGTGGGGAGCTTCCTGTGGCCAGCGTCTTATGGGGCAGCGTCCTGTGCCCACTGATGAAGGACTAGAGGATGACCAACACTGCACTGTGCAGCAGCAGATGAGCTATCGTCTCTGACTGTCCATCTACAAGGTGGAGCAGCAAGGTAGGAGTGTCTAATAGAGTGGACAGTGAGTGGACACAGTGTCTAAACACTCCAGCAGCACTGCTGTGTCTGATCCACTTACACCAGCACCACACACACACTAACACACCACCACCACGTCAGTGTCCCTGCAGTGCTGAGAATGATCCACCACCCACATCATACCTGCTCTGTGGTGGTCCTGTGGGGGTCCTGACCATTGAAGAACAGGGTAATACAGTACACAGAGAAACAGATGGACTACAGTCTGGACCTGTACACCTACAGAGTGTCCTGTATGGTCAGCGGAGCTGATAGAGTAGGCAATGCTCATAGTGCTAACATGCTAATGGAATCCCATAGAGGCGCTAGAGATTAGCATTTATCTGGAGGTGTTGCTTTCTCATATTGTCATATAGGGCCTGAACCATAGGCCTACAATGGCCACTAGATATTTAACTGAACTGAAATTAAATGCTACGGAAGGATTTAGAATGGGATACCAAATAAGTGAGTTCCGTTTACTGTCCAAGGTTCTTCCCCGTGCTGCATATCCAAGCCAAGGACCACTCTGGAATCCTTGTTTAAGAGCGTGCCCTTGTATCTGTACACTGTATAAAACCTCTTTCTCGGTTTTTGCCCATTTGCACAGTAGTTATAGCCAACCGCGTTTGGTACGCTAACATTTCCAAAGGGCTAGCATGTTTATTTTATGGTACCAATACCGTAAATCTTCTCGAGCAGGCACAAACACGGACTTGGCCGGTGTACTGGTGCACTGTAAAAGCTCTAGGTTGGGTGGTCTGCTTAAAACCGCCATTCTCTTGTGAAGTGTGAGTCAGGCCACAAAAGAAAACAACCGAGTCACAATGAAAACAGCCCGGCGAAAGCTTCATGGGCCACGGCGTCTGCCGCGGCGTAATCGTTTTTGAGGGCTATTATAAAATAAATAAGTAAATTAATAAATAAATAAAACTCCGGGCACATTCCGGAGGCTTGAAGCCGCTCCAGCGAAGCAGTAGATGTCAGCTCGCGAACGCGAGCGAGCTAAACGTTCAGATGGGTCTCGGACTTTGCCTGCTCCAAAATGAGGTAATAATATTCCGTGTTAAAGTTTATTGGGCCCACTATTTCCATATAGGCTGTGGTGTGTTTTTAAAAAGCAGGCTCTCTCTATTAAAGCCTTCATCGCACGACTTTATGTGGGATTGCACGGGTACATCTGGGCAGCACATTGGCTTCTACGGTGGCTGGCTGGCTGGCTGGCTTTGGCATCCGTAGCAGGCCCATTACTTGGCCAGGTCCGCCAGCCCCCCAGGAGCCTGAGTGGTGGGCTTGGGGCCAGACCACTCCAGTGTCCCACTCTTACAGCAGCAGTCGGAGGAAGGCGAGAGGCCAGTGACCTGAATTAAGGGCCTACACTCGACTCGCATTGGGAAATGTAGTTTATCACAAAAGGCAGGCATGTGGAGCTTGATGAGAATGGAGGGGGCGGAGCTTCCTGACTGAATGACTGATGACTACTCGGCCTTTATTCTCTCTTTCAAAAGAGTACGCGTCTTCACCTGCTGATCTGACATGCCTTAGAGATGTATGTTAGTGGCCGGTGGGGGTGTGTGGGGGCGGTGGGGTACAGGGTGTTTGTGTAACCGACGACCCCCTTTAGCTTCCTGAAACAAAGCTCATTGTTGACTGGCTGTGATTCCACATGCTTACATTCGTCCTGCCTGTCCATGTTACACCCCGTCAGACCACCCCAAACCCCCCCACCTCGTTTTTGTCCTCAGGCCTCAGATGCACTTCCTCCTGGAAAACAGGTTAAAAAACAGCCAGCTTCATTAACACTGCACACCATAAGGGCCCTCGCGTCGAGTCCGTGAATGGCTGAGCCCTATTTCGGGCAGGGCAGAATGAGCTCTCATCCTGAGTGTTTGTGGGAGGCTGCGGAGAAGGACTAATAATATTTTTATACCTCCTACGTTTGTAGAGAGAGAATAGAAACACTCACTGATACCACACCATCACAGGTGTAGAGATATACAGCGCATCGCACAGGATTGGTCATGTCCACTTCTACATGTTCTAATGCACAGTCACTGCTTATTTACTAAATTTAACATATCCCAATAAAAACAAACAAACAGAAATACATAAAATGTGGCGTTCGCCATGAAAACGTCTCCACATCTAGTGGATAAAGCATTGTTATTTGTAATAATATTTTTTATTTAATTTTATAAATTATTTTATAAATGTTGTAACCTATTTCACCAGTTTTGTGTTTTAAGTGATGTTTATATTATTTTAATTTTTATGTTATATTAAATTATCGTACTAGACTTTTTATACTTGTTGTACTTTTTATTTTGCTAATTTATTTAAACTGGTGCCTCCCCCAGCACAGCAACAGACACTCACTACTGTAACACACTATATGCACCCATATCAGTCTGTATATATTCAGTGTGACTTTAAATTCGCTGCTGCACTTCATCACCAGTGAATCACCTGTATATCATCTGTATATCACCTGTATATTACCTTTATATCACCTGTGAATCACCTGTATATCACCTGTATATTACCTTTATATCACCTGTGAATCACATCTATATTACCTGTATATCACGTGTGAATCACATGTATATCACCTGTATATCGCCTGTATATGACCTATATATTACCTGCATATCACCTGTGAAGCATGTGTATATTACCTGTATATCACCTGTATAAACTTATATATTCTGTTGAGTGACATGAGGTTTTTGTGCTCTCTTGTAAAGCTCCCACTCTGGAAATACAATTTTGTTATTTGGACAGTGATGATATATATGTATTTTAAATATATTAGTTAAACAAATATACGCACTGACATATTTATTCTATTTATATTTATCCAACTTACACTGGTACCAACATTTATTTATCCATTTTATTTTTTATGATTGGATTGTTTATTTTTATGTTATTTTAAAATATTAGCTGCCACTTCATTTGCATGGGAGCTTGCTGAGGACTGGATCAGTAAAAATGACCCAGAATTACATTCAATGATTCTTTTGTGAAATTAATATTACAATGTTTTATATACAAAACATTGAAATTAATATTACAATTAATATTACAATGTAGAAATAATACAATGTTTTGTTTCAAAAATTAAACACTTGCAACAGACATTAAAATAAATAAATAAATAAATAAATAAATAAATACATAAATATGTTTTTATAATTTGCACCAGGATGTATATTTCGGCTCTCTCCTCAGCAATAATGAACATATAATGAATAACCTGATCACCTGTTTATGTTTGTCATGTCATTTGACATGTTATGACTGATAGTGCTGGCACCATATACCCGTCTCCGGATCACCCTGTCCCAACATACAGTATACCTGATAGTGGCTGTTCTCCCACGGTTGACCATGCGGTGAGTAAGGCAGCCCTGCCGCGCTGTTTCCATGTTGCTATGTGCTTAATTGCCTCATACCACTCTGATTAAATTCAGCTGGACTCAGAGTGGCCATAGTGGGGTGGGGGAGCGAAAGAGGGGGAGCTAAAGCAGAACGCTTCACTCTGGTTACACTGCGGTGGGCGAACTGCCAAGTACTGCAGTCGGCCCCTTCATGTAAAATACTGCTCCATTCAGGACCGGGTAATGCCAGGGTGAGTGTCCGCGGCCTGGGCAGGAGGCAGCGCACTGCCTCGCATACTGTTTGGCATTACCAGGCAGCCTGAGCACACGAGGCGGCCGTACGCCAGCGGCTGTAGGGCTGTTCAGGGAATGCTAAGGGGAAGGTGGTCTGTTCACTCAGGAGTGTGTTCAGTGATGTTCTGATGTTCGGTATGTTTTAGTGTTGAGCTTAACACATTAAAGGACAAAAGCCATATATGTAATATGTGCCATTACATTTTCACAGCCCGTATTTATATATATTAATTATTATTAATTTATCAATTTATTTTTACTTGGAGAAAAAAACAAAAAAAAACAAGACCACATTTTAGGGTTCTCTACCAAAATGAGAATTCCCCGTATAGACCTGTACATGTGAGCTGAGAACCATTCAGGAACCTTCATAACTGGGTTCTGCGCAGTACCAAAAGGTCCTTAGACTTGTACCAATAATGGAACCCTCCTCAGTGCCCAAAAGCACCATGTGGGGAACCA
The DNA here is from genome assembly GCA_024036415.1 of Prochilodus magdalenae. Lineage (NCBI taxonomy): Eukaryota > Metazoa > Chordata > Actinopteri > Characiformes > Prochilodontidae > Prochilodus > Prochilodus magdalenae. The sequence continues at coordinate 50,231 of JAMWET010004180.1, read as the reverse complement.
TCTACAACAGTTTCTCCATCACAGAGAAGAGCCACTGAACCAGGCAAAGAACCATATAAGCATTTAAATGGTTGGTTCTTGCATTCAGCTCTATATAGAACCTTTACTGAAGAACCCTTGGAGAACCCCTTTGTGAGGACGAGTTTGACTGAGTTTACTCAGCTGCTGTGTTCCTTCAGTTCTCCATTTCGTAGTCTAAATGATTGTGACTGTTTATTTATGTCATTTGAAATGCATTGTGGGAAAGGATCATGATGATTGGACCAATGGGAATGACCCAGAGGGCATATTACAGAGACTCAGATTAAAAGATATAGATGGTTTAATTCTTTAAAATGTTTTGTCTTTTAAAAAATGTAATTTTTGGAGATTTTGTACCAAAAATGCACCAATATGTACATGTTTATAATGTTTACTCAGTCGTTATCTGCTGATATCTGCACCCCTTGCGTATTTATGCACATGTATTTATTATTGTTGGCTGCCGTATGATCTCGGGAGGTTTACAGATTGTTGTACGGGTCTACGGTTCTATATGTATTTCTTGTATATATTTCTTGCCTCCTAGTGAAGTGAGATATATGTATCCATAGTGAACTGTGCTATGTTTATGTAGTGTATAGTTTATAGTTTAATCTATCTGTTTACCATGGCAACAAAATTTCATTTTAGATTTTTTTAGAATTTAATTTTTAGAAAGGAAATTTTTTAATATCCGATATGGCAAATTGGCGTTAGGTATGAGGTTGGGTTACATGCTAGCCTCAACAAGCATATAATAAACCTTAATGCAGCAAAATTAAATTTACAAAACTGCTGACCACCATGTCCATCATACACATGTCCCAGCATATCGCCGCTGCCCATAGAAAACCAAGTCTCCAAAATGGCAGCTTTACAGGACAGGACAAAATGCCATTTGATTTTAATGTCAATGCCAATGGAAGCTTAGGCAGCATTTATATACATCAGTATAAATATATACAGTATTTATCCATTTTTAAAGTTATATTATATTATATTATATTTTTTATCCAGTTTTAAAGTACATTTTAAAATAATTTTGTTTATGTCATTTTTAACATTTGCAAGCTGCCCTTTCATTGCATGTATGTTTCTTGATGATTGGACCAATAGAAAAAGACCCACAATGACTTATTAATAATTTAATGATATTAATGATTAACACTGAATGCTAATCTCCTTCCTTTGAAAAATAATATTTTGGAGATTATGTTCCAAAAATGTAATGCTTGCGAGGCATGCACTAATTTATGTAAATAAATAAATAAATAAATAAATAAATAAATAAATAAATAAATAATGTTTTTATAATTTATGCCACAGTGTATACACATTGGTCCGCTGTGATAATGAGCCCATAATAAATAACCTGATCACCTATTTACCCCACGGGTTTGTCATGTCGTTCGACTCTTATAACCGAGTGCCATACGTCGTGGCATGTAAATGGTGCTGGCACCAAATACCCAGTATGTATTTCCCATGCCATGTGTTCACTGTCATTACCATGTAGTAATATGTGGCTGGCTGGGATCCTGCCGCGTCTATAATTAGCCAGTATTATATGACATGAAGAAAACCTCCTCTTAGTTTCCTTCTCCTAAAGCTCAGATAAACATGCACAGCTTTAGAACAGAACGGAATACAGAATAAATAAATAAATAAATAAATAAATGAATGAATGATAATACCTTCGTACTGAGGAAGCAGTGGAGGAGGAGGTTGCTGAATTCAGCTGACTAACGGAATGAATTGCGTTCAGTATTGGTGTGGAGGATTCTGAGGAATGTTTGATATTAATGAATTCAGTGATCAGTGTTTGTTTATTTGATGAGACAGAAATAAACACTAATTTAATATTAATTATGATTATTAAATACTCTATTAGTGACTGTATGTATGTTATAGGTGTGTACACCTGAAACCCAATACTGACTGTAGGCGTAATCCAGCGCCTGGTTGTCAGTGTGATATATATTTATTTTATATATGATTGTATTAACCCATGAGTGCTGGAGGCGGAGTGGACTGGCCCACCTGATGACTGATTGGTTACTACCTCTGGACTAAATCTGGTCCACTCTGTGCATTGATGTCCAGTCACCTTATGCTACACATTATTATCCATAGTGTAATTCTACTTCTATATACGGCAACTTAAACATATACAACTTATACATCCATGCACAGTCACTTCACACATTCATAATTTATTCATTTGTGTTTGTATTTATAGCTGTTGCAGTAATTAACTGCCCTTCTCCTATGGAGTGCACTGTCTATATGTATAATATTCTATATGTAAACTATTCTATTCTATTCTATTCTATTCTATTCTATTCTATTCTATTCTATTCTCTTCTATTATGATCTCTGTATGAAGCTGAATGCATTGAGGTAAATCTGGAAACAAGCCGCTGTTCTTCTAAAAGCTTGCCCAACAGAAATATACGAAAGTAATACATTTCTATTATGTTTTATTACATAACCTCAGAAAGAGGGTACCGAACCGTGGCTGGGGTGAGACCCCAATGGTACACCTCCAGTACCTTTATCTGGGGAGCACACCTGTACCATAATCAAAGCCAATCATATATAACTCCAAACACCCGGCCATCACTCCAGGATATCCTGAATCACCCCACTATATAAGTATCTCATTTAAGGAACACACTTATACCATCATTCTACTTTTAAGGTTGTACACTGCCAGTCAAAAGTTTAGAGACGGCTCCTCATAGAAGGTTCTGCTCATAGCAGGTTCTCCTTCTGTGTCTCTTAAAGCTCTACTGTGGAATAAAAGGGAAGATACCAAACTATAAACTAGCCCTCATGGAATTATCCAGTCCACCTTAAACCCTCCAGAATGGAATTATACAGTCCACCTTAAACCCCTCCAGAATGGAATTATCCAGTCCACCTTAAACCCTCCAGAATGGAATTATCCAGTCCACCTTAAACCCCTCCAGAGTGGAGCTGTACAGGAGGATGGAGCAGCTTCCTTACCCTGCAGTGGAGCTGATAGAACAAGGTTTATTACTAAGCAGGTTTGGAGCGATTCTATTGGAGTTCATTGTCCATCCATCATGAATATTCACTAACCTGAAAGGAGAGCTAGAGCTTTTACACTGTGCAGAAAAAGAGATCAAAGTTTTTACACCACTAAATATATATTAGAGGTGGAGATATGGAGGAGTATCATACTGTGTACATCAGGAGTAGATGTGGGGTATCAGGATATGGACTGGTTCAGACTCTCAGCAGGTGGGGCTGTTCAGTGTACCACTGTAGAGTCTATAAGACCACCAGCTACATCCAGTTAGAGGGGTGTACCTAAACTTCTGACAGGTGCTGTGCGTTTGTACCTTGACGGACAGCAGGAACTGGACTTGCATACTACCTTTTCTTCTCTGACCATGAATTTCAGCTTATTTGCGTTTATTTATTCTAATACTGTAATTGAGTGTCTGAGTCGTTGCCCCCTCTTGCCCAGCGCTCTCAGATCCGTCTCCAAACTGCAGCAGGTTTATTTTAGGTTGTTATTAAATAATGACTTCATTCCGCTTCTTGGTTTTAATATTATAGACAATCCACAAAGATCTTTCCCAGCAAACACAAATATAATAACATACAAAAGAAGGCCGGTACGCCGATATCCACAATGGAATGAAAGTTGGAATGGATGGCGTTCCCTCCCGATGCGAAAAACGAACAAACAGAAAAAAGAGCTCTGGAATAAATAACCACATAAGTAGCATTATTATAATAACCAGTAATGATGAATGTGCTCTCCAGCAGGGCCCGGGAACCTTCCCGTCCTCGGGTTTATGGCAGCATGGCGGTTTCAAAGCTGTTGGCAATAATGAGGACCACGAGATGATATGATTCATTTTTATGTATTTTTTTTTTTTTTTTGCTTTTTTTTTTTTTTTACAGAACTGAAGATTTACATCAAAGGGGATACTGTGAGGAGTGCGCATGAAACGTCTCGAACTGTACAGCATTTCTCAACAAGCAGCCTCCTGTAACCATGGAAACATGTACCCTGTTCCCAACACTGTCACATCGCGATGGTTGAAATGAGGAAAATCAAGTGAACGCAGACAACGGAGCGGTGGGGTCCGCGGCATTGGCGTGAATCTGTGGGCTGTGTTTACATTGTCTGTCTCGCTCCGGCACGTACAGCCGGCCACCGGACCATGTGGTTTTCAGTGCATTTACTCTCTATTGTCTCCAAGTCTCCGTAAATCAGGGTTTACCTGTACTGCTATTATATCCAGTGGATGCTGAGTGAGGTAAGAGGTTGGAGTAAGGTTGTATGAGTCTGATGCATGGGGTGTTTATTGTCTATGTGTGAGAGAGAGACAGAGAGAGAGAGAGAGAGAGAGAGAGAGAGAGAGAGAGAGAGAGAGAGAGAGACAGAGAGAGAAAGAGAGAGAGAGTATGTAAGGTGTGCACGGCTACTGAACCATAGTTGTGGTTGTTGTCGTTCCCTCAGTGGACTAAAGTACACACATCGGAATGCAGTTCATCAGCAACGACCAACAGCAAGAGACGAGGTGTCGGGGGACTAAATGGCAGGATAAGGCACGTGACAGTCAGGCTAAGTTGCGCTGTGTTTCGTTTTTCATCTCACAATTATTCACATTATAATCCGGCCTCCTCACACTGACCCCTGGTGCAGTTACATAAATAATAGGTTGAAGTGAGGATGGATTCCCAGAAGCGGAGAGCGCTTCTCTCCTCAGTCCCACGCTGTAAACATAGTTGTTAGGGGGGGGGATAAAATGCAAATCAAGTCTCCTCAATTCTTCCTTCAAAGACCCCAAAAAAAACAACAACAACAACAAAAAAACAAAAATAAAAACATCAACAGATCCTTCAGCGCGGCATGCCCGCCCCGTACGCCACACTCTAAACGAGGCTCATGGTCAAACGAAAGCTCTTGTCTTTTCAGTTCTCTTGTTCTTTCTTTTCTTTTCGTGTCTCTTTGTTGTTTGTCCTGTCCCCCTATTTTCTGTCCTTCACAGAGTTCTTTTCATCGTCTCTGGTACATGGTTGGACTGACCGTACCGTCTGGGCCTCGTGGTTACCTATTGAGAGAAGATGCCTGTCTAGGTCTAGCGAGGTCTGTTGCAGTGTGCTGCAGTTTGTTGAGGTTCTCTTTTTCTCGTTTTCTCTTTTTCTCTTTTCGTTTTTTGTGCAAG
>JAMWET010004180.1:37500-40000 GCA_024036415.1 Prochilodus magdalenae | reverse complement strand
TCGGGAATTCTGTTTTCTCTGACAACTACAAATATTACTCATTGAAAATCGTCTGATCAACACTTCAGATAATTAACCTTTAATGCGTTCGGCGCTGCACATGGCGAGCAAACGGATTTCCTCTTCTCTTTTTTTCCTTTCCTTTTCTCCTGCTGTAAATCTGCCCATTGATAAACCCAGCCGTCCCTCTATAGCACAGCCGAATGAGGCGCGTACGCGGAGCTAATCCCGAGCCTGTCATTACCGCGCCAAGCCGCCTGCTTGTCCTCCTTTCGCCTTGGCGCTGCTGTTCCCTCTGCGACCTGAAGGGGGCAGCGGAGATCCGACGTGTGAGCGCTCCGGCGCTACCTGCCCGAGGCGCTGTGCGGTAATTTAACCGGGCTTAGTGCTGCTTTGATATCTAACCGTTCGTTGTATTGACTGTAGAGTTCTGGGATGAGGACTGCGCCTAATTCTAGTTTGGAAGTTGCGCTCGAAGTTCAGCCGCGGCGCAGCAAGGCGTGGCGCGAGCGGGCAGCTCTCCAACTTCTGGGATGGAGCTGGGATGGAGGAGCTGCACTGGGAAGGGCCTACATGTTCCACACGCTAACTGATCAGTGACCGGCGTTACGGGGCTGTTCAGCGGATACAATAGCGACTGTGAATAACAGCTCATTGTTTGGGTTGATGTTTCAATTCCTACGATTATAGAGGACATATATAAATATATATACATATATATACACACACGCTTTTATTTATTTTGTATTCGTTTTTATTTTTTAGATGCATTTTGTATTCGTTTTGCCTTTAACGGAAATCATAGGATTCTAAGCGCTCCATAAACATTCTAAAGTCTGAGGTGAACAAATGAATTAGCCTTATGTCCTGGTTGAAACCGCAACCACAGTTCCGTCTCTCTACTCTCTCTAAGTCCTGCTGACTCAAACTCCTTACTCTTTCTAGGATCAGAGGTCTCGACTTGTATCTAAGCCATTTTCCACTTGTCAGTCCGCGTGCTCGTCACCATTGCTCTGCTTTGGTCCTCTAAAGGCTCTCGGAGGGTCCGGGGGGGGCGGCCGAGTGGGTGAATCGCGCTCTACTCCACCAAACTTTACTCGTACAGTGGTCATTCAGGCCTGCTGATTAATCTCCTCCATCTAAACCACTGCAGCGCGAGCTCGGACATTCTGAAAGCTTCCGTCAATCATGCAAACAACGAATAAACACCAAACGCACTTTAGGAAGTACTCTCCGGTTCGCACACGCGCGTTTTAAATAGCGCAGCGATAGTGGCGTTTCAGTCGTGACCTGTTTCTGTTGACTGTGACCTTTTTAATTTTATTGCCGAATTGCATTTAATGAATATTAATGAGACACGTTTTAATCGTTCCCAGTGTTAACTCTTTTTCGTTGCCTAATTAAATAGAGACTATTCGTTTAATTTGCGATTAATTTGGGCGCTATTTTAATCGTCTTCTAAATTTCCTGTTTAATTTATTTTTTATGTTATCGTGTCCAAAGAGTTCATAGGTAATAAAGCCCAGCAGAAATAAGGCCAACACTGACTGTTCATCTGAACATCCAGCCTGTATTTTTAGAATATTCCTCTTTTCCTTCACCAACAAACCGTACAGTCTCATGCTCGTTGGGTTATTACATGCATCGCTCCATCGAATGGGCTGAAATGGAGTACTGTTGGTAAAACGCGGCCAACAAATTCACTTAACGTTTTTCTATATTAGCCATCAAAAACGTTAAAGCAACACCACTGACTTTACAGTATAGTAAACGAAATGCAGCTGCCTAATGGAGAACAGTACAGTAAACAGCACTGACTTTAAAAACTAGAGTGGTGAAGGCAACACCACTGACCTAAAGGTAACAGTATGGTAAATACAACACCACTGACCTAAAGGTAACAGTATGGTAAATACAACACCACTGACCTAAAGGTAACAGTATGGTAAATACAACACCACTGACCTCATAAAACACTTTAGTAAAGGTAACAGCACTCGCTTTCAAATTTAGTCGATTAAAACAGAAAGGCAAATAGAATGCAACTGGCCTAAAAATCAGCATTATATTGATTTTAAACGCTACTGACTTTAACGATTACAAGATTGACTTAAAAACAGTATAGTCAGGAAACACTATTAATTTATAAAATGGTCAAATTTAGTAAAATAAAACCGAATGGCAAATGGAACCACTCTGATTTGAAAAACACCATATTAATTGTTTTGCCAGTGACTTTAAAGACCACACCACTGGCTTGAAAACAGTAACGTGAAGGAAACGTCACTAAGTTAAATTTGGTAATCAAATTAATTAAATCGTAAATGCAACACCACTGACTTAAACAAAAACACTTAACTCTGAATTAATACAGTTTAGTAAAATGGTAAATGGAACACCACTGACTTAAATATATTAAAACAACACTACTGACTTAAAAGACCACACAACTGCCTTAAAATCAGTGTATTAAAGGAAACACCACTAACTTAAAAATTGG
>JAMWET010004180.1:20000-32500 GCA_024036415.1 Prochilodus magdalenae | reverse complement strand
GGCTCGCGACCCTCCGCGCCTTTTCTACGCGGCCTCTGACGTCACGGCGCAGCGCGCGAGCCCATTGGCCGTGCGCTTCCTCATATAGCGACGTGTGGAAGCGTTGCCGGGATTGTATAGCGGCCGGACTCTAATGCGATGGTAACTCGGGCGCAATACTTATTTTTTTTTAGCGACTTATTAATTTTTTTTTTTTTTATGGGGGCGTTTGCGGCTTTTTCTAGCGCTTTGTTTGATTGGAAAAGAATAAGGAGACTCATTAACTCGGGGACGCATTAATAAGGGCTGTTATTAATGTTGTAATTGTTATAATCAATCAGCGCGAGGCTGTAGCGGTCTGTATGGGGGGATTTTTGATTGCTGTTTTGGTAGGCGATTTGTGACCAAATGAAATTCAGTGTAGCCAGTTTTACACTGTTATTTTAGTGGTTCATTTTTATTTGGATATTTCTAATGTGTAATATTTATTAGGTTACTCTGGCCGCTGGTGTGATTCTCAGATAGAATACGTCGTATTTCCAAAAATCGAAAAATATATTTTTATTTAATGAAAATTTTAATTTTTCGTTTTTTAATTTTTGTTTTTTTGCTGTGGACCTGGACCCTTGACCTCGCGAGATCAGTGTGTTGTTTCGCACCAGCCAAGCTGCCTGACTGCACAGCACAGCACAACACAGCAGCACCCCCTCACCCCCCAAGACTGAGCTTCAACAAAAGCATCCAGAAGGCGTTTAGTGTCAGAGGACTAAAGTCCCTCCACTCCGCCGGCCTGACAGCGGCGAATCTGCTCAAAGCAGCCTGACACAAGCGTCCTCACAGGCCAATTAGCGCCAGTGCCGCACTCAATGGAGCTTATTTAATAATCTAACCCCGCGTTGCGTTTCTCCCCGGTTTGAGAGTGACCGGTGGCGGACAAGCACGCCGCCAAACCGGATACAGTGTTTGTAAATATACTACATATTTATTTATTCTAAAATATGTATGCGTTCCTTATTTAGTCTCATTACATTTATTTACACAAAATCAAAATTTAATTAGCATTCGCAACTTGCGTTTCGCAAATCTGCTGGAACTGAAATTGCAAATCAACTTTGATCTCATTCAATTCAGCCGTATTTAAAATGCATCTAACTTTTTTCAGTCCGCAGCAAATTCACGCTTCCCTCCATTTTTTTGCGGTTACAAATCAAAGTGCCCCCCCCCTCCCCCTCTCACAAAAATAACAAAAACCTCTCACGTGCCGAGCGTGTTGACCGCAAAGGAATAATATCGCTATCGAACATCCCGGATCATACATTATTAATGATCATCTGAACTGGCGCGCGACAAAGCCAGTGCGTCTCTTTCACCGAGCCAGTCCAGTCTGCGTTTAAACCAGAGAGGTGGTAATCTTTAACAGGCCAGGACTGACCATAACATCTGTCAGTATAACACGGGGGAGACGGAGAAATCAAAGCGGACGCGCTATTCACTCCACTTCACTGGTGATTAGAACGCTGTAATGGCTTTAACCAGTGGCTAATTGTTTCCCTTTAATGCAGCCGACCTCTGTTTTCCAATAATGCAGTTTGCTGGGATTTTTAAAACGATACATTCCAGACCACAGATTCATTTCAGCACTGTTAATTGGCGCTCTGAGCTTAATTGGCGAGAAAGCATTAATTTCAGGTCCTCAAACGCCAAGGACAGACAAATACCCAACTGCTCTACAATTAAAACTATCTGGTAACGAACGCCCAATGTATACTTCGGTGTGCGAGTGCGCGTGAGAATTAGCGGTGATGCCTTTACACACGCAGCCTAAAGAAAAACGGAACAAACGCAAAACAGCGCAGTCAGTCATTATCTGAATATCCGGCTTTCAGTTTTAAATTCAGTGGATGCTTTGGCACGAGCTGTACATGTTTATAACCTGCCTCGGGCGAATATCATATTTCCAAAATATTGGAAATTTAAAAACGTAAAAAGCTAAAAAACAAAAACAAAACAAAACAAAAAAATTAAAAACGATTGGAATTGGAATTTCGTGTCATGTTGTCCTTTTTTCCTAAACGGAAATAGATCACACCATCCTCTTATTCGGCCCTACACGACTGAGAATAATGTGTAGGAAACGTGTGAATGCCTAAATGTGATTGATCTGCTGGATATCCCCAGCCAATCACATTCCTGGTCTTGGGAAATCCCGTGGAATACCGGGAAAATCATTCCTAGATTGCAAAGGGATGTAAATGTAGAGTCCAGCCTGCTCCTGCATGACCCACCCTCACGCGGAGTAAAACACTAATGGAGAATAAAGGCAGTGTATGGATTAGAGGCTCGCTATTCCATACCTCCCTCCGGATCAGCGCATGCACTGTTTCTCTTGGACAAGGATAGTGTACACTACACCAAGTCCAGGTTACTGACCGTCCAAGCCTCGTGCCAAGTTCTCCAAAGCTTAGATCCATCAGGTATCAGCGAGCACTCTGAGAGAAACTCCACTTCCAGTGGCATGCGTGCTTGCTTGCTGCGAGCACATGGAAATACCGTATACACGCTAATCCCAATTCCTAAAGTAAAGTCAGGGGAAGTGATCAAACACATGCTGCATCCCAATCAGGCTCCCATACGCACAGCCCTATGACGGAGTCCCCATGACGTCTCCATCCTGCTCCTGTTTCATCTTGTTGCATGATCCTATAACACACGCATGAACGTTTAGGTTTGTGGGTAAATATATATTATTAATAATTCCTCAAATGAAAGGTACACGCTAGAAGCGCATTCCAACCACTTTACCGTAATGATGGTATAATTAAGCCTTGCAGACTGAACGCAAGTCATCACACTGGGAAAGGCATAGCTAAACATGCCATCCAGTGCTCACTCATCATAGGGTCGCCGAGTAGCAGGGCTGCCTGGTTCCTGTACTGGGGCTGCTGTATGATGTGCGGTCAGGTAATCCCGCTGCGTTAGAAGGTTTCTGGTACAGTCAGTAGGATGACGGTTAGTTATAGTAGAAATGGAGAAGGTACTTTAGAATTGAAGCTGGCTTCAGATACACATACCTGACCCACCGGTTGAAAACTTTTCCCAACGCGACCACCGTCGCCGGGCTTTACATAATACATCACACGCGTGTAAGCATTCACTAATAAAGGGACGTGGGCAGCAGGGCAACTCAAGAACGAAAGAGAGAGAGAGAGAGAGAGAGAGAGAGAGAGACGGTCATGCAACTCTTATTCCTGGAAGCGAGTGGTGGCGCGTTGTTAGAAGTGAGAAGTGAGGGGGGAACTGATCTGGAGCTGCAGGAGCTGCAGTCCAGGCTAGAAGATGGCCTATTAATGGAAGTACCTAAGGCATTAAAGGGCAGGGGTTTATATTAAAGTTTTATTGCGCAAATATGAAGAGGCATGTTAAGCTCCCAAATCCTTATGCAAATGAAATCCTGTGTAATACCCTTAATTGAATACATGCATATTTATAATCTGTGCTCTCTGTCTAGAATAATGTTGGCTTATACATTAAACATTTTCGGTGCTGGGGATATCTTCGGGCGTGTATGAAATATGATATTTTGTGAGCTCGTCAAATCTAGAAGGAGGAAGGCGGGGTGAGGTAGGCGGTGAGTGTGAGGACCTCCAAAAAAAAGAATAAACAGCACCTGTAATTGTCAACAAGGTGGAGGGTTTAAATAGAGCAGCAGTACACCGCCGCGGTTTTGCCTAATCGGTGTAACGGGAAACTGTCGCTAAATTCCACACAGTGTTTGAGGAACTTAGCGGTGGTTATGTGAGCGAAGTTGGGGTGAGATTGTGAAATGATGGGAGTCAGAATTGTTGGCAGACCTGTAAAAAAAGTTATCAGACTGAACCACATTGTGGCTAATCATTAATCATTATTATTCATTATTCAATTCTTAATTACCATCAATCTATCGTTCAATTCAATGTTCAATTGACCTGACACATTTTAATTTAATGCAGTGGATATGCAGGGTGGTCGAAGTCTAAATAACCCAAAGCAAGGCTTTATTTTCATATCCAGAATTAGATTTTGATAATTTAGAAAAATAATACAGGCTATAAAAACTCAGGAAATAAAAAGTCGCTAATTAATTACTCATATTTGCATGGCTGACTTTGCGACCCCCAGATCCCACCACCACGTTTCAGATCAGACCACTCTAAGTGGCGGATTGGCGCAGGGAATGTGCGGGCATCTGTAGAATTCCCGCTGTAGATTCGTCCACTGAGCTCCAGTGATTTTCCTATCAGCGCTGCTCCCAGGTTCTTCAGTGTGTTGCTCCAGTCAGAGCTAATAACGGCGGCGCGGTGCTTAATACGGTTTGTCTTGAAACACCGGGGGGAACCAGGCACGTTTTGTCTGCTCTCTTTGTATCCCCCCTCCCTCCTTCCCTCCCTCCCTCCCTCCCTCCCTTTCTCCTTCCCTCCCTCCTCCTTCTCCTCCTCCGTGACAATTTCAGCGCTGATCAAACCGCGAAGTGCCGCTGATGTGCAGAGATTTGGGAGTCCGGCCACCCTGCCGCTCTGGTGAGCTCCACCTAACCGGGATCAGCTCACACGCCATCCGCCGGATCGGCCGGGTCAGAGCCGGTCATCTACGGGGTAAACCGACTCAACCAAAACACCCAGTACCGGAGTCATTATTAAGCAGGCTGTTCCAGGAGCGGGCCCCCTCCACTGACACTGGCTAAGTGATGCTGATAGAGGCCACATTCGCGGCCCGCGCCTCTCCAGCGCTGAGTGCGGCTTTGGCGTGCAGATCAGCGGCAGTGGAGCTGTTATCGGCCCCGGAGCCACGCGGTCACTCCAGAGCCGGCTGGTGTTTGGTGTTCGGGGCTCTTTTCTGTTTAACCTGTTAATGAGTTCAAGCTTTGCCCTTTTCCCTTTTCCCTTCCGCCCACGATCCCTCAATCACACTCTTCCGATGAGGTGTTAGACCGGAAACGACTAACAACTTCCTCCTCACGCGACTCCTCGCGAATAGAAGCGAGAAGGATGATGCGTTTGGGGGGAGGCTAGTGTGTGTGTGTGTGCTAACTCAATAGAGATCAGTAGAAATACAAATCAATTAATTCTATTTTACATTGTGCATAATTATGTTTTCTTTATGTTTAAGTCCACAAGGATAGATAGATAGATAGATAGATAGATAGATAGATAGATAGATAGATAGATAGATGACATTTAATGCAAAATATTAATATTGTAATGCAATGTCATATTATTAAAATATATTTTTTTATTGAGTAAACAAAATAATATAAATAACTCACAAGTGCTTAACACCTGCATTATTATTATTATTATTATTATTATTATTATTATTATTATTATTATTATTATATATTTTTTATTATGAATATTTATTTATTTTTGTCGTTTTACATAATTTTACTATTACACTATTATTACACTATTATTAGACTATTATTACATTATTATTACGCTATTAATATTAGGTTAAAATATTTCTGTGCAGAAGTAACTCAGTGTAACTTATAATGAGGTAATAATCATAACCACGTTGGTATTAATAACGATTATTAGTAATATGTCATCATTAATAATACCATTACTCAATATTTGTTCAGCCATTCATGCATCCACTTGTTTATTTATTAATGCCGGCGCGAGCGTCATTTCTGCGCTTGATAAATGGGCTGCACGTGACCTGCCAGGCATGCACCCTCTTCCTCGTCTCTGCACAGGAGCTGGGAGCTGGCGAGGAAGCTCTGATGGCACGCGGCCTGTCAGTGAGGAGCTCCGTGGCGCCGCGCGCTCTCGCGGAGCGGAAGTGGCGTGGTGCGCGCTCCGGCGTGTTGCGGCCGGTTACCTCATGTTCAGAGAGCCCGGCTGCTGATAAATGATGCATCAACACAGCGCTCGTGGCCAAAACAAAGAGCTCCCCTCACCAAGTTCAAGACGAGCTACTCAGAATAGACACGGCGGAGCGCGAGCGCAGCTGCCACCGGCTCCTTTAAATAAATCCATCAAGGGCTGCGAGGTGACGAAGCCGAGCCTCCAGCGCGCCCGCCCGCCCGCCTCGCACCGGCAAACTTGGCGGTGGTTTGGCACGGTGCGCTATTAGCGCGCACCACTTCGCGTCTCCGTATGAATGCGCGTGGCTGATGTGCGCAATGCAATTCCTGTTTAACCTGGTTTCACTGCTTTGCGCGCGCGCTCATGTTCCAGTTCAGCTCTCTGATTGGGAATTGGCTGCTTGCCTGAAAAGGGAAATTCCATCCCAAAAACGGAGACACACTTCCGTTGCTGTGATGTAAACAAAGCCAGTCAGAGTGTTTTTTTTTGTTTTTTTTTGAGAAACTCAGGTTCTGGTTTCTACACAGTAGGGGTGAATGGTAGGTTCAGGGGTTTGACGCAGGGGTCGTGATGTTTGAAGCACCAATATGTCCCTTTTATTTACTATCCAAGACCGCTGGTGAAGCTACAGGTCACCAAAGTTTGCATGTAGCGTGTTAATGATGGTCAAATAGTGTGGAATCTGAGAACAGTGCGTCTATGGAGGGACTATTTTGCCTTGAAACCTCCTGCATGTATCCCTCCACCATGGATAGATTGAAATCAACGGATTGGCAAGTCAATGTAGGGCCAAACATGATCACAAAATGATTGTAGGACAATGTACGGCCTTCTAAAAACCACATTACCCTCGTACCTGTCTGTGAAGGTGCGTTCAGACCCACTGCTGTCTGGTTCCTATCACCGCCACTGGGAAAAGTTCTGACTCAGCACGAATGACTTTGTTTACGTATGAACTTTTTAATCATGAAAAAGTGTTGGAGTTCCTTTCACTGCTGGGCTGTTCTCGGTGTAACGTCCTGGCGTAATGACCAATCACATTCCTAGTTATTTGGATCGGATTTCTGGGTGGACGCTGGCTCATTAGAGGGCCGGTCCGTGTGTTTTCACGGGCCACATTTGGCGCTGATTACTGGCTGGCTCGGACATGTAATATGAAGCTGTCCGTCAGGGACTCGAGAAGACTTTCCAGCAGACGTCCAGCACAGACAGAATGCGTCCACTGGGGGTTTAGAGACGTCCGTGCCTCAGACTGACCTTGGCCACCTGATTAGTTCATGAGGCTTCAAAATCAAGGGGACTGATAGTTGTCCATGCCACCGGCAGGAACTTAACATGGTCTAATTGCTTGTGTTGCAGACAGAGGTGTGTCTGTCCAGTGATAGGTGCACTATTGGGCTTCCTCCAATCAGTATTCATGAGCGCTGCCAAACACACACACTCCCTTTGGAAAGAGGACAGGCCTCTTTTGCCTGACCACTTGGTTTTGTCTTGTGCTGGTGGAGGACCTTAGGCTGGTCCAGCGTAGAAGACCCCAGTAAGCCGGGGTTTCTTTTGTTCCTCTCCTTCCTTTCTCCTGCTATTTTGTCCCCCCCCTCTCCAAGCCCCCTGTAAGAGCAGTGGGCTCCTTCCAGCATCTGCAGGCTGGGATTATTCCGAGGAGACGGAGGCTGTATTATGTCCTGAAGGGGCTTGTACTGTAAAGGCTCAGTACAAGTTCTCCCTGCTTGTCTTTCTCCTCCTGAACGCGCTGGCGGCTTGAATGGGAGGATAACTCTTTGTTAACAGGGCAACTATTAACTCACATGGAGTTAATCAGAGTCAGCGCATTGGCGTGTGTATTACCATCTGAATGGGCCGTGGTCTCCTCTCTGGACTCCTTTATATAGAGGCCTCTCAATGGGGTCCGGGGCTTTGGCCTTTAAATACTTCCTATTTCCCACTATGGCTTTGGCCTGGAAGAGAAAGCAGCGGTGGAAAGTAAACACTAACCGAAAATGCTTCCTGCTCAAGGTAGCGTTGTTGTTGTCCAGCTGTGCTGGTTTACAAGTCCCACAGTAAGACGGTCAGGGGTTTTCATTTGGGAACGTGCATGGCTACAAACATCTCAGGGAACGTTTTGAACTTGCTGATTGTTTGATTCTTTGATTGACAGATTCATACTCCCATTGGTAGAGCAACTTTATGGTGCAACCGAGTAGCCTTTTATTGTATATGGACTCTTAAGGTGCTCTTTCTTACTTGGGTGCATGGAGAACCCTTTGGTTTGGTGTTGAATGTGCTCAGTTCAGCTCAAGTCATTCGGAGTGGTTTGGCATGACATGGTTCGCTGTAAAGACACGTACAGACTCAGTTTGCTTTGGTGGGCATAGGCACCAGGGTTTGTTACGTATAAACCCCAAATACAGCCGTTTGATTCCAACATGACTAGTGAACCTGCATGTGTTCAGTGGTTATTGCACGTAATGTTAATAATGGTAAAATAGAGGAAATTAAAAACAAAAAGTTTCTTTTGGGACTATTTTGCTTTACACTGCCCTACATAGACCTTTCTGCCCAGTTTAAAACCTCATCTCAGAATGATGCTAAAACAGTGCACTGTCAGATAATACATTTGATATGTTACAAGAGTATAAAATCTAAAAACAATAAGGACTATTTTGCCTCACATCCTGCCTGAACACCCCTCCATCTTGAACAGATTTAGATGAATAGACTGCCAAGACATTATAGAGCTGAGCTTTATTACAGGGCTGCTGTAAAACAAGGTCCACAGCATTATTCAAAATCATTTTATTATAATAACTGTCTGTGATGGAGCACGGAGATCAGGTTCATATCGCCAGTGAATCTGATAATATGGTTTTGTAATAGTTTTAGAGAGTTACTGAACACCACCACGCTACTTACAGTACACTAACACTAACAAATTACACTTACTGAGTTACTGTACACCGACACGCTACTTACAGCACACTAACACATTACACTTACTGTGTTACTGTACACCGACACACTACTTACAGCACACTAACACATTACACTTACTGAGTTACCGTACACCGACACACTACTTACAGCACACTAACACATTACACTTACTGAGTTACTGTACACCGACACACGACTTACAGCACACTAACACATTACACTTACTGAGTTACTGTACACCAACACACTACTTACAGCACACTAACACATTACACTTACTGAGTTACCGTACACCACACACTACTTACAGAACACTAACACATTACACTTACTGAGTTACCGTACACCGACACGCTACTTACAGCACACTAACACATTACACTTACTGAGTTACCTTACACCGACACACTACTTACAGCACACTAACACATTACACTTACTGAGTTACCGTACACCAACACACTACTTACAGCACACTAACACATTACACTTACTGAGTTACCGTACACCGACACGCTACTTACAGCACACTAACACATTACACTTACTGTGTTACTGTACACCGACACACTACTTACAGCACACTAACACATTACACTTACTGAGTTACCGTACACCGACACACTACTTACAGCACACTAACACATTACACTTACTGAGTTACTGTACACCGACACACGACTTACAGCACACTAACACATTACACTTACTGAGTTACTGTACACCAACACACTACTTACAGCACACTAACACATTACACTTACTGAGTTACCGTACACCACACACTACTTACAGAACACTAACACATTACACTTACTGAGTTACCGTACACCGACACGCTACTTACAGCACACTAACACATTACACTTACTGAGTTACCTTACACCGACACACTACTTACAGCACACTAACACATTACACTTACTGAGTTACCGTACACCAACACACTACTTACAGCACACTAACGCATTACACTTACTGAGTTACTGAACACCACCACACTACTTACAGCACACTAAAACATTACACTTACTGAGTTACTGAACACCAACACATTACTTACAGCACACTAACACATTACACTTACTGAGTTACCGAACACCAACACATTACTTACAGCACACTAACGCATTACACTTACTGAGTTACCGTACACCAACACACTACTTACAGCACACTAACACATTACACTTACTGAATTACCGTACACCAACACACTACTTACAGCACACTAACGCATTACACTTACTGAGTTACTGAACACCACCACACTACTTACAGCACACTAACGCATTACACTTACTGAGTTACCGTACACCAACACACTACTTACAGCACACTAACACATTACACTTACTGAGTTACCGTACACCAACACACTACTTACAGCACACTAACACATTACACTTACTGAGTTACTGTACACCAACACGCTACTTACAGCACACTAACGCATTACACTTACTGAGTTACTGAACACCACCACACTACTTACAGCACACTAACGCATTACACTTACTGAGTTACCGTACACCGACACACTACTCACAGTACACTAACACATTACACGTACTGAGTTACTGTACACCAACACACTACTTACAGCACACTAACACATTACACTTACTGAGTTACTGTACACCAACAGCTTGCTGCTAGCCAGTTGACAACATGTGCTAAAACCTAATGGGAGTCTATGAAAAAGAAGAGGAATGAAGAAACGACACATAGAGGAGTGCGGGTCAGTATGGCTGTGGATTAGAGTTGGGGATCTGTCCTGAGTGAGCACAGGCAGCTTGGTGGCTGTAAGGTAAAGGAGACAGTAGGGTTTGAATGGGGATGAAAAGGAATGGGAGTCTATGGGAGGAATGAGGGATAAATAAACGACACATAGAGGAGTGTGGGTCAGTACGGATGAGGGAATCAGAGGTCGGTCGAACAGAGGTCCAGTAGATGGGCATGTGCCTGTAGTCCTGCTGGCTGCCACCGTCTGCCAATGGTGCTTCACCAACAGGATGACTCATGGAGGACACCACTGCTCACCGGGTGTCTGTGATCCAGACAGTCGGGTCATTCAGGTACAGCGTTAAGGCTCGTCCTTATGTACGTCACATGCACATCAGAGTGTGAAACTTGAATCATAGCCATATCTCACGAAGTCACACCTACACAGCAAGCTATGGGCTGATTCCTTCTAGGGGCAGCTGTTTGTAGGGGGCTACGAGGGGCTACCACTGTATGGTAATCAGTGTTCTACCGTGTGACTGTATGAAGATGTAGCTCAGTGATAACCGTCCCTCAGTGATTAGCACGGTTAGCGTTTGGACTATGATTCCTTCTTTGTAACGATCAGTGGTGCTTTATAATCACCGTGAGGCGTAAGAGCCCAACCCCCCGGTCTCCTGTCTGCTGGTTGACGGCAGTGTTAAGGCCGGGCTGGAGAAAGACAATGCGCTCTCTCCTTCCCTGACTGTGAGATACACATGCAGCGGTGACCTCCTCTTTCAGGCCACTGGCCTGCAGGATTGGAGGAAGCGCTAATTAACATCCTACACCGCACATTAGTTCTTAACACCGCTTGTGCCTATGTGTGTGCGCGTGTGCACACGGGGGTGCATATGGCGAAGTGAAATCCCTGGTCGAGGCAGCCTCACTACTGAAGTTGCGCTCTCTTTTAGGTTTATGAATTTAGGGTCAAATGGGATGCGCGGTTTTGATTTGCTCTATTAACCGTGTTTACTTGCTTAAATTAAACGAGCGTCGTGTACAA
This sequence comes from Prochilodus magdalenae, assembly GCA_024036415.1. Classification (NCBI taxonomy): domain Eukaryota; kingdom Metazoa; phylum Chordata; class Actinopteri; order Characiformes; family Prochilodontidae; genus Prochilodus; species Prochilodus magdalenae. The sequence continues at coordinate 20,971 of JAMWET010004180.1, read as the reverse complement.
CACCTGGCCTGTGGCGTTCATATTAAATTCATAACCGATCTGACAGGAGGTGGGGGGGCTTCTGAGCAAACAGCTGATGAATTCTGGTCGTTTGTCGAGTGCGGTTCTTTAATTAGCGCCGTGATTGTTGTGATTGTCTTGGAAAGCTGCTTAAACATTCAAATCCTGCTCCTTACAATTCATCCTTCGTTTTACCAGCGAGGACCACCGAGACGAATACGCTGCTTTTACAAGAGCAGCCTGGCCAGGAGGCATGTCTGACACACGGAGCCGAAATATCAGAAACAAACAGAACCATTAGCATGAAGCTCCGCCCACGATACCGGAGACTGACCACTGATCACAAGAACAACAGACATTCCTAGTACCGGGACGTGCATGCAGTGAACCCCATACGGCAGCTGTGGAATCACAGACGCTCGGGTTGTTGCTGTGCTATGCTGTTGTTGTAAACGTTCTAGCCTTTATGTTTACGTGCTGTGGATGTCAGTGGGGGACCCTCGGGGCCCTCCAGGCCCCCCAGACCAGGCCTAATAATTCCTTGCAACTAAAATGAAAACCATGCCTGCAGATTTCAGTTTGGTGTGCTTGTTGTTTTGGAACTGTAATAACTGTAATGCTCAGGATTGCTCCCTGTGGTGTCTAGGTAGATACTGTGCACCTCCCCCATCCCTAAATCGAGCCACCTTCAGACAGCCTGTAACTGTTTTTCCTGAATTCATGGTTTCCTGTTTCATTTTTCTTAATTATAGTATTTATATTACTCTTACTTTTTGTTAAAATGTAAAAAAATATTCATTTTGATTTATTTTATCTAAACTTTGGGTTTTATAATCAATAATCATTATTAAACAATAGTTTTGACTTATTTTAAATTTTAAGATATTATTTTTTTGCTTTCTTAATTAACTTATTTATTTTCTAATTCTTTGTTTCTTTATTATCATTTATTTTTATTCTTATTTTTATGC
>JAMWET010004180.1:0-10000 GCA_024036415.1 Prochilodus magdalenae | reverse complement strand
TCCTGCACTCCAGCGGGGGTAAAGAGACCCCTGTTTCAATTCACAGTCATCTCCCCTGCCTCAGGAGTGCGAAATTACACACTCCCCGAACAGCCTCATTCACATTTCTTTACAAGACTGCAGCTTATTAGGCAAACAGGGGTGTGCATATACTCCCCTGGTGTGACAGTTTTCACAGTCAAAGATTTGGACCTTTATTCCTTCCCCACCCCCTGTTTCTCCACTGTTACTCACTACCACCTCCTCTCTCTCTCTCTCCCTCTCTCTCTCCCTCTCTCTCTCTCTCTCTCATGCACACACACACACACACACAGAGGCCCTGTTAACAGGCCTGATGTGAAATGGGGTTTGACTTGTGTGAAAAATCAGGAGAACAAGTCTGTCCCCACTGCAGCTCTCCTGCCTCACACCTTTCATATGTACTTTTATTCAGATCTCTCTCTCTCTCTCTCTCTCTCCCGCAACAAGGGAAAATGGTCTTTGCCACGTCCATTTGTTCCTGAAAGAGGAGACAAATTACAAATGTGCGCGTGCGGCTTTGTACTTGAAATGGCTTTTTCATACATGGAAAGGAAGCTGATGAAAAGAGTTCGAGGCACATCAAAGTGGTTCAGCGGCAGGACCCTTTCTCTCTCTCTCCCTCTCCCTCTCTTTCTCTCTCTCGCCTTTTTTTTGTTGTTTAATTTCCGAGAGTTCCACCCGAACACAGGTTGCCCTGCTCTTTCTAGTCCGATTTTCATTACAGGCTCATTTGAATTAGGCTCTCCCGTCAATTAGCGTGACTTTTCCCCCCAGCCGGCCGGACTTCAAGGGTGCGGAACTTTGCCGGCAGAGCGCGGCCGGGCCAAAGCTGGGCTTGCTGTTTTCCCGTCTTTTAGAGGCGGCTCGTAGGAAGTGGTTAATGGCCTGGGTTCAGGCCTCTGTAAAAGGGTTTGTGTGTGTGTGTGTGTGTGTGTGTGTGTGAAGGCAGAGGATGGGGGGATGAGGGAGGGGTGGAGAAGTATAGGTGACAGGTGAGTCAGTCAAAATTAAAACATGTGTTGCCCTGCCCCAGACCAGATGCCCTGCATGGGGTATGTGTGAGAGAGGGAGAGAGAGAGGGAGAGAGAGAGGGAGAGAGAGAGGGAGCATATGTGTGAGAGCGTTTTTGTTAAGGCCTCGTGGGGTTGTGGTTAGTGGTGGGGGGTGCTCTGAATTAATCTCGTAAAATCTTTGACTGCGTTCTCAGAAGCACGTTCGCTGGTCCGATGGAGGGCTCCGTCTCCAGCTCGGTTTATACTCCACTTCCCCTCGATGGGTTCCTTTGTTTCACGGCCCGGATAGACCCCAATAAGACCCCAACCACACCACTCAGAGAGACACCCAGTCCACAGGTCACGCTGCTCTCTTCTACCGGAGACCTTTATTAACAAGATCATCTCATCCTTATCATTTATTTATTGTTGTTTGTTGTTGTTTGTTGTTGTTTATTGTTATTGAGGCTGTGATGAGAGATGGAGAGGAGAGTGTTAATGCAGCACATGAAGAAGTAAAAAAAGGAAAGAGGTGGAGAAAGAGGATTAGGCAGAGTTAGTTGTGGGGGAAAGAAAAAGGAGGAGGAGACGGGGAACATGAGAGAAAAAAGGAGTGAAGGGAAAAAGGAGACAAAGAGAGCAAGAGAGGGAGAGAGAAAAGAGCAGGAGAGGTAGAGTGAGCTTGAGATAGGAGAAAAGGAGAGGAGGAAGGGAAAAAGGAGCAGAGAGGGAGAAGAAAGGAAGGTGGGAGAAAGAGAGAGAAGAAGTAAGGAAGAGGGAAAAGGGAAAGGAGTAGAATAAAAGCTGTCAGAGAAATAGAAAGAGAGAGAGAGAAAGAGAACAGAAGAGACAGAGAAGTGGAGAGAGGGACAGAGAGGAGGAAGAGAGAAAGAAAAAAAGAAGAAGCAAGAGAAAGGAGAGAGAGAGGGAGGGAGAGAGGGACAGAAGGAGGAAAGGGAGGAAAACAAAAAGGGGAGAAAGAAAGAGAAGGAAACAGGGATAGAGGAAGAAAAGCAAAGAGAGAGAAGAGAAGGGAGAGCGAGAGCTAGACAGAGAGGGATAAGGGAGGAAAGGGAAAGAAAAGAGAGAGCACAGAAAGAAAGATGTGTGAGTGAGACAGAGAAAGAGAGAAAGAGAGACAGAAAGAGAGAAGGGGGAGAGAGAGAGTATAAGAGAGAGAGAGAGAGTGAGAGAGAAGGGAGAGAGAGAGAGTATGAGAGAGAGGGAGAGAGAGAGAGAGAGAGAGAGAGAGAGAGAGAGAACACAAGGAGTTAAGGTCCAACACTAAGACTAAGCTCCTCAGGGGGACTTTGGGCAATATCCTGTTAGAGTGGAATGCAAATCTATGTGATTGTGACCGGGGGGCTGGCACCAGGGTTCCCTCCACTCTCTCTCTCCAGCACCACGCACAAACACACACACACACCTGCCTTCGTCTTTCCTGACATCCCCTTCTCCATCAGAAATCCCTCTTTGCGTTCTCATTCTCCAACTAGCAGTAATAGATCTTGACAAGCCGAGCGCAGAACCTCCCAAAAATTCCACTCTGCTCCGAACCTCCGAGCCCAGGCCACTTTACTATGGAGCCCCGAGGAGGGCGCCTCTGGCAACAGTGGCTTGAATAAACTTACTGCGAGCCAGGCCGACGACAAGACCTTCAGAGGATTGTGACTCACAGGAACAGGGGTTACCTACAGCCTAGCAGCCTGCCTTCAATGCCTCCTTCATGACCAGGTCTAGCGGAGGCCTTTCATTACCGCCTGTGCCACTGCCAGACCTACTTCAGCTCCTAATGACTCGTTTAACTCCTGGATCGAACTGTGTTTCGTCCGCCGCACAGTCCAGGGGACAGATGCTGGCTGCCGTTGATGCTACGGCCTGCAAAAGGCCCATTGCAGCACTTCCATAGAACCCAGTCGGATTCCTTTAAGCCATATCTTGGAAAACCAGTTTTGTTGGAATACCGGTGTTTGACGTAGCATATAACACACAGTCTACACACATCAGTCTGTTTAGCCTATGGAAATGAAGCTACAGGAATAACTCCCGCAGTGTAGCCCAGCACTCTGAGGTCCAGGTCCAAGGAGTATTTCAGCCCAATACAGGAAAACCAATCAGAGCAGAGCTCATTTACATATCTCTTACATATCTATCTATCTGTCTTTTCAATGTATATATATGTAAAGGTGATTCAGTTACATGTAATATATGGATATGTGTGTGAGAGAAGAATTTTTAATGTCCATATAAAAATAAAGTCCATATGACGTTAAACGTCTACACTCTGGCTACAACTGTCATCATCATTTTACATTTCATTTTCAGCCATAACAGATATTAACTATGAGTATTAAGGTCGAAATGAGTTCGTTTGGAACAATCTTGGCTGTGTTCAGACTGCTGGCCCAAATCCAATTTTTTTGACACATCCAGAATCTATCCAGATTGATTTCTGCAAAGTCTGGACACCGGGAAACCACATGACATGCAGTTTTGGCACATGTCCAACATAAAACGACACAGCTTCATCTACATATATCTAAAACGATATTTCCTAAACCTTCTGAACACATTCTCTCAGTGTTAAGCCAATTTCCATTTTTCCTGAGAGACTTGTTTACAGGGATACTTCCTAAACCCTCAATGTTTTGTTTTAGAAATTTGATTTTGAAGTCTTAGCTGTGTTCAGACTGCTAGCCCAAATCCAATTGTTTTGGCACATCCAGAATCTATCCAGATTGATTTCCGCAAAGTCTGGAAAACAGGGATATTTCCTAAACCTTCAACGTTCTGTTCTAGCAGTCAGTTTCAAATGAAAAATGTTCAGACTGCCAGCTCAAATCTGATTTTGTCACATCTAGATTGATTTTTGATGGTCTGGAGACCACATGAAATCAGATATTGGTACATGAATCCACACAAGTGGCCTAATTTTTGGAATTTTTGGACAATAAATATGAAGTATACTAATTTAATTTTCAGCTAAATCAGATTTTAATGGGTTTAGAAGTTATGGATTATTAATTATGGGCGTGGAAAGAAAAGTAGAAAACATGCCCCACAGGAAACGACACAGAAGCTCCACAAGCTGAACACATTCTCTCAGTGTTAAGCCAATTTCCATTTTTCCGGAGAGACTTGTTTACAGGGATACTTCCTAAACCCTCAACGTTCTGTTTTAGAAGTTTGATTTGGAAGTCTTGGCTGTGTTCATACTGCCTGCCCAAGTCTTTGCCATTTCCAGAGTATATCCAGATTGATTTCTGAATTGATTGACGGCGGGACTGAGGAAAACCATATTAACTCGGTACATGAACTCACACAATGACCACATACGGCCCAATTCTGGAGGAAAAAACAAAAACTAAATATCAGTAAATGAAATGTGATGTGCTGTAATATGTGAGAGTGAAGAACGTTCTTAAAGTCCATCTACTGTTTACTGGATATATAAAGTCCTCTATACAAATTTTCTTCAAGTTCAATACTTTAAATTTAAATTTTCAAATAAAGCTACCAGGATATTTTCCAAACCTGAGATTAGATAGTTAAAGTTTGAAAATCCTGGCTGTGTTCAGACTGCCAGCCCAAATCCAATTTCTGACACAGTAAAGCTTCCAGAGTGACCTCCAGATTGATGTCTGAAATTTCTGAAAACATACGAAATCCGATTTTGACTTATCAAATTTGACTTAAAAGCATCTTTTGGGTCATTCCCGTCATGACAAACTAAGACACTGATGATATCAGATCCAGAGCTATAGACTTGCTGGGATCCAAGCATGTATAACACGTCCACATAAGATTAACCCTCACCACAGAACTCTACGTCCATACCTCCTTTAGACAAAGCCAGCGTGTGGTTCAGAGTCTAAACAGGACTCAAACACCTTCATCTGAAATCCAGAGCCATTCAGCCGTCTTAGTCATGCGTCTCTGCCGCCACATGAGCATGAGTCACTTCATTCAGCTAATACATCATCCAGTTTCCAAACAAGCTGCAGAGAGATGAGGCGGCCCGGTGGACGGGGTAGAATGTAGACCCTGCGTCTTCTGGAGAGCACCCTGGGCTTCACGGTTAAGCAGCTGCTTGGGATGCTTCTCAGAAGCCAGTGCGCTGAGTGGCTCTCTTTCAAAGGGCTCCTCTGCTGGCAGGCTCTAATAGGAGCTGATCATAAAGTGCGTGTTGGAAACCCTGTCTCGGGCTAATGGGTTAATTTGCTTGGGGTATTGCTCTGTCTGCTGAGATTTCGCTACGGCATTCCAATCAAATGTTTCTGCACATCTTGTAAAGCGAGCCGGGACTTCTTTTTTTCCCTGCTTCAAAAATTCATTCAAATTACCGAGCCGGCTACGAAGGGGATGTTTTCTTAGGAAATCCGGAATGGCGGGAAATATTTCCCATCACATTTGGATGGCACGGTGGAACTGCTGAAAAAGAAGCGCTGTAAACATACAGCTCGGATTCCGAACCAGATAGGCGCAGTTAAACTGGCGCACATGCGGGTCAGGCTCGTGGGTAATTGCTTTCTCTACAGGAGCCATTTTTGTTAAATGTCTTTATCACGTTTTTATTCGTTTTGATTTAACAGTGTCCTTGGTGCTTAGAAAGGCACTTGAAATGAAATATATTATGACTGTGATCAAGACTCTCTCAAATCCACTTCACTCTCTCGCTCGCTCTGGAATTCCAGTCATGATGATGATGTTTTGCATTTTCGTGAACTAGTTCATCCGGTAATGCTATCATCAATGGATATTTAATTACTCCTGTTTCTGAACTATTAAGAGTTCAATATGTAGGATTTTCACTTTTTAAACATTTCCAAATTCTCTAAAGTCACTAAAATTGAGGATATGACATTCCTGACCGAGCTTGAAAGTTGTCTATGTATCATATTACAGAGTTATCTACTGAAGTTAGCATGCTAACAAGCTAGCTCCCGACAAGGCTGTCTCGCAATACCTCTTTGTACCAGAGAGGTGATAGTGAGTCGCCCACATGAAATCCCATCTGTATAAAATCCAATCCACATTTGAAGGTAGCCTGAAATGCAATTCCAGTCTGATTTTTACGGAAGCTCCTCTGTCTGGATGTTCAAATCCGATTTCAAAGTGTCACTTGCAACATGACAAAGGACAACAGTGTCTAATCCAGAAGGAAGGAAGTGCTGGGATTCACGAAGAGCACCAAGGAGTTGTGAAAGGTCAGTGGGCGAAGAGGTGAGGGTGAAACTTGGAGGGTAAGATGGTGCTCCTCCATCTGAGCACCACGTCACCAGGGCAGCTGCGCAGTAGCTGATGCCTTTGTCGTTGAAGCCTTTGTCGCTACCAGCTAATGCAGGTAGGTTGGTGAAGTCTGGACATGCAAATCTGATCAAATCTGATCTGACCACTGACAAGCAGCAGAGTGGACAGTCAGACTCAAATGATCTGACCTTGAACAAGTCCGATTTGCCTTCAGTCTGAACACAGCCCTGTATTCCCGGGACTCAGTAATGGCTGATTCGTTAGTGTCTAATTTGCTCAGGAATGTTGTGTAATTCGGTGTCACTCTGACTTTAAATGCAGTAAATATTATTTGGTTATGATTATGTACACTGGAGCAATATGGCTGCTGGTTTCCATGGTGTTACCATGTGCTTTGCTTCTTTGTGTACATTGTTTTACTGTTTGGCATCCATTCTCACATCCGCTGTGAGCGGAACAGTGTTTTTCCGCCCCTGGCTCCGGGACGCTCCGGGGCTGTTCATGCAACGCTACGTTAGCACTAAGATGCAGCCAGTTAGCTGACGGTGTATCTTAGCTATGAGACTGCCTGGACCGGGCACCTGTTCAAGGCTACATTGCAGCTACATGACTGCCTGCGCCAGCTGCCTGGGTGACGCTGCATTGCAGCTATGAAGGGGCCTGGATTGTTAGTGTTTGGCTGGATAAATGAGCAACGCTACACCGGAGCTACATGCCTTTTGGGCTGGCTGCCTAAGCTATGCTGCATCATGGCTACCTGGGACAGCCACTAATGCGAGACTGGTGGTCTTCAGCTGTATGAATATGCTACCTATTCACAACTGGGAACATTCCTGGCCTTCCAGGCTTTCTGGGTTGGCCATCTGTGTTTGCAGAGAGAGGTCTTCACCTTGAAGTTGGTCTAACCCATGTTCACTCTAGCAGGCATCAGAGCAACAAGCGACCACTCTCATTTCCTACGAGTCCATAGGAGCGGCTATTTAGCAACAAGCTTAATGGCCACAAATCGAGTTGAGAATTTCACAACTTGCAAATGAATTATGCCACAGTGAAATGATTGGCTCTATCAAGTCCTTCCCACCAATCGTAGACAGGGGGTCCGAGGTCCCCCAGCTTCTGCTCTCAGAGCCAGCACTGGGTTCCAGTTCTCAGCAATTGATGTCTTCTTCCTCGGTTTATATGATGCACGTTTGTACATATACATATGCAGCGGGTACTGTTGGGGTCTCTGGGGAGTTAGCCCACTCGATAGTCTAGCTAGGTTAGCTAGCATGCTAACCAGCCTATAAATTAGCCACACATCCAAGCAATTAGGTCGTTATACAAATACTCAGTATGCTAAATACACTCATCATCACATGAATGGTTCCACAAACAGCTACACCCAGAAGGAATCGGTGAACAGGAATGAAACTTAGTGAGTAGGTTTGACATTATAAGACATGCTAATGATTCAAGTTTCACGTTTTCCACACATGGGATATAAGTATGGGCCTTATCGCTGTACCTGACTGACCCAACAGCCAGAATTGCTTTGCCTGTGTCATCCTGTTAGTGCAGCACCATCGGCAGACGGCTGCACCACGCAGGACTACATGCACACAGACCGTTACCACGACTGTCCTTAACACCACGTCACCGTCACCAAGGACTGCAGTGGTGTCGTACCAGACTGTCATGGAAGTGGACTTCAGAACGGCAGACTGGTCATTCATCTTCAGTGACGAGTCCCGCTTTTAGTTTGTGGAGACGCCCCACGAATCTGTGTGTGGAGGCACCGTGGTCAGCCACGACGGTTTTGTTGTCACAGGTCAGAAGAACCTGGTGTCCCTCCACCTCCCACCCTACCACCCTTACCGCAAAAACATCTGCAGGAACTGTGTGAGGATGTTCAAGCTGCATGGGATGGATTATCACAGGACACCATTAGGAACCTCTACAGCTCCATACCGAGACGTCTGGCGTGTTGGGTTAGCAAACACGGCGGGGAGAGACACACTTCTGTATGTGTAGCTCAATAAATATTGATCATATCAGTCTAAATTTATCAGCATTAATTAAACTTTTATCTTCCTTCCCAATAGCAAAGCAATCCCAATTCTGTGTGCAGCTATTATATTAATGAGGTGTGTGTGCATACATATATATTATATTTGGCTAATCAACAGCATTAATCAACGGTTAAGTAAAATACTTAACCAAACTTTATGAACCAAATAACCATATTTTTATAGGCATTTAATCACCAGGATTTTAAGCTGGCCAAGCCAAGGCATAGAGACTCTGTCTGCTCTGTAAACTTGCTAATCCAATTCAGCTTTTGTGTGTGAGCTCTGTTGCAAAACAACAGCAGTAGTCCATACCCTTCGCCCCTGAAAGCAAGCCCAGGGCCATGCTGGTTAGTCTAAGATCCCCAAGGATCAGAGTGGAGCAGGAAGAAAACAAGCAGAGACAAGAGATCCAGAGCACCGAGGTGTGATTGACGTTCGGTTACTCCGTCGTCACTGCGGCTCTCGCATCTAGACAGGACTGATGGCTATCAGAGGAGTCACTCGACACGTTCAGCCGTTAACACGTGCAGGAGGTTAGATTAGCGTAGCGGTGGATGTATCGGGCCCTGCTGGCTCTACTGTACTTTTCCATCAGCTTCTACTTTTTAGGCAAGTTGATGTGTGCTAACAGGCTAGTCCGCTAACTAAGGACAAGAGACATTCTTTCGGAGCACGTCAACAACCCACTCTTATGATTCCCCCTGTATCTGAGAGAGAAACCTCAAGGAGCTTTCTCTCTCTCTCTTTCTCTCCCTCCCTCCCTCTTTCCCTCGTCTAGTCGCTCTCTCTCGGCACAGTTCAGGGACGCCAACAGCAGCCGCTCCCTGTGTACGCAAGTTGCCTAGCAACCGGCCTCCCTGGGACAGAAATACACCACAAACCGAAGCTGAGGAAACACTGACACACACACACACACACACACACACACACACACACACACACATATGTACATGCTTACTTCAACCATAACACACCAAACACCGAACCAAGATGGCCTCTGGGTAAGAAAGTTAACTTTGCTTCCTCAAGAGCCGAATGAGTTGTAATGGGAATGTCTTGGAAAATTAAGGCCTCCTTCTGGAAAGACTCCGTCATAGGCCTTGACGTTCCAACGCAACCGGATGAGGCTCATTTGTTGTCTCCACAGCTCCCGACCTGCATGAAACTTCCCGCCGCTACACGGACAGAGGGCTCCGTTTTCTAGACACCCTCACGCTCAGACCGAGCGCGGCTCCTCGGGCCGTGCCCTGTGACTGCCGGATCAGAGGTGTCAGATAGTTGTCTCAATTTGTGGTCTTCACACCACAGCTGACCTCATCCCCCAGCTCAAAAGATCAAGCAGGATCGCCGGCAGATCCCACCCTCTATCCAAGGGCTCGCAGAGGCTAGAGGGACTTCCTGCCCAGCTCCATGTCCAGGAAAAAAAGAAGTGAGGGGGAGGCAGGAGAAGGAATGGGATAGTTTGGAAAAGTTTCTTGGTTCCGGCTGAAGGAATGCAATGCTTATATTTGGTCTATGGATGTGGTGGATCATGAGATTCCATCAACCAGAAATTTCAGGAAAAGAAATGGCATCTATAAGTAGGCTAGGACTACTAGTAATATTGTAGCGTATAGTGGTATAGTAGTACGGTGCAGTAAGGTGTAGTAGTGTGTAGTGGTGTATAGTAGGGCGTAGTGGTGTAGT
>JAMWET010004179.1:35000-36807 GCA_024036415.1 Prochilodus magdalenae | reverse complement strand
TCCTCCTGTAACTGATTTCTTGGTTTGTGAGTTTTCTTCTGGGTCATAGGTCCTGCGGGGAGGGGGTGCAAAGTCCGAGGCTCCAGGCACACTTGGTCAAAACCCCTGGAGTTTAACGCAACACAATGTGGCAGGACCTTATAGAAATACAACAGAACGCCTGAAATCCTCAGATAACCTCCATAATGCACAGCAAGAGCTCAGGGGGAAAGAGCCTAACTTACATCTACTGGCAGGGAGCTTCCCCCCCTCATCACAGCTCCACGATCCTGGAATCTCTCTTCATGGTAACTTAGACATCTGAAAGCACTTTCTATGTTCTCAAGCTGCCCAGTACACAATAACTCAGGCACAGTCTTCTGTCCACACACGGTTAAACATGAGACCAATCAGGGCCAGCCTACTGACCACTCAGGCCCAGCCTACTGACCACTCAGGGCCAGCCTACTGACCACTCAGGCCCAGCCTACTGACCACTCAGGCCCAGCCTACTGACCACTCAGGGCCAGCCTTCTGACCACTCAGGGCCAGCCTACTGACCACTCAGGGCCAGCCTACTGACCACAGAGGTAGACTTCTGACCAATCAGGGCTAGACTTATGGCCATAGAGAGCTAGGTTTCTGACCACTCAGGGCCAGCATTCTTAAATGCTCATGGACAAACTTCTGTCCAGTCAGAGTTAAGCTTCAGATGAATCGGGACCAGCTTTCTGACTATTAATGGACAGCCTTCTGTCCAGTCATGGTTGACCCCCTCAGTCCAGTCAAGGTGAGCCTTCTGACTACTGAGTACAGTCTTCTGTCAATCAGGGCCAGCAACCCAAACACCTAGGGTCAGCCTTCTGTCCAATCAAGGATTCTGCCCAATTAGGGATAAGCTTGGACAGTATAAGGTCAACACTAGAAGACATCGCAGCACACGGACGGATGACGGCATCCCCCCTTAGAGTCCTGATTGGTCCCCTCAGAGTCCTGATCGGTCCCCTCAGAGTCCTGATCAGTCACCTCAGAGTCCTGATCGGTCCCCTCAGAGTCCTGATCAGTCACCTCAGAGTCCTGATCGGTCACCTCAGAGTCCTGATCGGTCACCTCAGAGTCCTAATCGGTCCCCTCAGAGTCCTGATCGGTCCCCTCAGAGTCCTGATCGGTCCCCTCAGAGTCCTGATCGGTCACCTCAGAGTCCTGATCGGTCCCCTCAGAGTCCTGATTGGTCACCTCAGAGTCCTGATCGGTCCCCTCAGAGTCCTGATCGGTCACCTCAGAGTCCTGATCAGTCCCCTCAGAGTCCTGATCGGTCCTCTCAGAGTCCTGATCGGTCACCTCAGAGTCCTGATCGGCATAAAAAAGTCCCCTCAAGAGTCCTTGATCGGTCCCCTCCGAGGCCTGATCTGTCCCCTCAGAGTCCTGATTGGTCCCCTCAGAGTCCTGATCGGTCAGCTCAGAGTCCTGATCGGTCACCTCAGAGTCCTGATCGGTCACCTCAGAGTCCTGATCAGTCACCTCAGAGTCCTGATCAGTCCCCTCAGAGTCCTGATCGGTCCCCTCAGAGTCCTGATCGGTCCCCTCAGAGTCCTGATCGGTCAGCTCAGAGTCCTGATCAGTCACCTCAGAGTCCTGATCGGTCAGCTCAGAGTCCTGATCGGTCCCCTCAGAGTCCTGATCGGTCCCCTCAGAGTCCTGATCGGTCAGCTCAGAGTCCTGATCGGTCACCTCAGGGTCCAGATCGGTCACCTCAGAGTCCTGATCGGTCACCTCAGAGTCCTGATCGGTCAGCTCAGAGTCCTGATCGGATCACCTCAGAGCTCTC
>JAMWET010004179.1:0-30000 GCA_024036415.1 Prochilodus magdalenae | reverse complement strand
GCTGAACGAATCCTGGACGTCTCTGAAAAGACTGAGTCTACAAGGATCAGCAAATATCAGTACATATACTGGTATTTAAGTAACGTGTCTAGAGTGTCCAGGAGTGCAGATGTACAGGATATACAGTATAGAGGGTCCAGAAGTGTCCAGGGACGTCTAGGGTGTCCAGGCATGCAGATGTACAGGATATACAATAAAGTGTCTAGAGTGTCCAGGAGTGCAGATGTCCAATATATACAGTAAAGTGTCTAGAGTGTCCAGGACTGCAGATGTCCAGGATATACAGTAAAGTGTCTAGAGCGTCCAGGAGTGCAGATGTACAGGATATACAGTAAAGTGTCTAGAGTGTCCAGGACTGCAGATGTACAGGACATACTGTAAACAGATGGAGTGACTATAGGGGAGTGTACTGGACACTGGTCACTGAGACGGTGAATGAGTGAGTCAGGCATGCGCTGGCCGAGGGAGGGGAAGACTCTAATTGAAATGGTTCCGCTTGAACGTGTGGTATCACAATCACACCACGCTGTCGGCTCCGCTGCTGGCCGAGGCTTGCGTGCTTTAACTCCGCAGAGCTGCGGCTTTATTCTCCCCAGTGCTTTTCAGCCTGACATCTCAAAGAGCACTCAGCTCCGATCTCTGCAGACCTACTGGAGTCTTTGGAGGAACTATGGAGGAGGTTCAGGCGGATGCCTCAAAAGGACACACCAGCAACAGGAAACAGGAGTCAGCAACAAAACAACACTGTCTGATCTCATCACCTCGGAGGACCAGGGGTAAAACAAGGTTTCAGGATCAACAGTGAACACAACTCAGTCTATACCACCGTACCTACATTCAGAGCTTAGAGTTATACACTCCACCTAATGAGGAACTGTAGAACAGACTCAGTCTATACCACCGTACCTACATTCAGAGCTTAGAGTTATACACTCCACCTAATGAGGAACTGTAGAACAGACTCGGTCTGTACCACAGTATCTACATTTAGAGCTTAGAGTTATACACTACACCTAATGAGAAACTGTAGAACAGACTCAGTCTATACCACAGTACCTACATTTAGAGCTTAGAGTTATACACTCCACCTAATGAGAAACTGTAGAACAGACTCAGTCTATACCACAGTACCTACATTTAGAGCTTAGAGTTATACACTCCACCTAATGAGAAACTGTAGAACAGACTCAGTCTATACCACAGTACCTACATTTAGAGCTTAGAGTTATACACTCGCCCTAATGAGAAACTGTAGAACAGACTCAGTCTATACCACAGTACCTACATTCAGAGCTTAGAGTTATACACTCCACCTAATGAGAAACTGTAGATCAGACTCAGTCTATACCACAGTACCTACATTTAGAGCTTAGAGTTATACACTCCACCTAATGAGAAACTGTAGAACAGACTCAGTCTATACCACAGTACCTACATTCAGAGCTTAGAGTTATACACTCCACCTAATGAGAAACTGTAGATCAGACTCAGTCTATACCACAGTACCTACATTTAGAGCTTAGAGTTATACACTCGACCTAATGAGAACCTGTAGAACAGACTCAGTCTATACCACAGTACCTACATTTAGAGCTTAGAGTTATACACTCCACCTAATGAGAAACTGTAGAACAGACTCAGTCTAGGGTTAGTAGTTATAGTTATATATTCAGAGTTCTGTTCATGTGGCTGAATCCACTGCTCCGTTCCACTCCCACCTCAGGTTCCACAGTTCAGCTGTGGGTCTCAGTGGCCCGTCACATCCAGACTTCAAACAGATGGCAAGCTGGGAGGGACAAAGGAGCTGCTGGCCCTACAGGGCCGCTCGCGGTTCTGATTACAACACATCCCACCACGCTCATGAATACAGCCAGAGGGCCGTGGTGCCGAGCCAAGAGCGGCCCCTTCTGAAGCTGCGAGGGCGTAAATACAGGACTGGTGATTTATGATGAGTTGCTGTATGCATATTTCCAGACGCTTAGGCCACACCTCCTCGACGGGAATGATGACGGATTCCGCACGAAGCGACTAGTGGGCAGCCCTGCTCATCTCCAGGCTCTGAGGTCCTGATGTTAATATATGACTAAGTTCCTGAAAACCCACAGGCGTCAGGACACATTAGGCACATCCAGGTTTGGCCTTCCAATCCCCGCGTGCCAACTCCACTCCTGATGTAAATGTCAAAAGCCGTGCAGTGAAACTCCCGCTGTCAGCCCGAACCCCAATCCCCTCACAGCCGAAGTGAGGCTGAAGGAGTCACACTGAGGGCATTAGCCAGAAAAATGCTTAAAGTTTTGTTTGTTGAAGCTCGGCTTACGTGACCTCAATCCCCCGCGGCGCAGCGCGGCTCGGATCACGCGGCTCTCCACCCGTCAGGCCCGAGCCCCTGCGGGTCCGGCTAAAGCCCACAGCGCACCGCCCATCTTCCAGAGGGTGCGGATTAGAGCCGATCGCCAGCTCGTCTTTCTTAGCCTCTAATGCATTTCTTAACGCGCTTCTCCGCGCGGCCATTATGCCTTCCGACCGACTCCACCGCCACCACCCCAAAAAGCTCTCAGGTATTTAGAGCTGAGAGCAGGAGCTTATGCCAACATCCTCCATCTGCGAGCTTCAACAAAACCCTGGCTCATCCATAATTCCTAGGTGAGACGGACTCTAATGTGCGTCTCAGTAGCATGCAAATGAGGGATTTGCCTTGTGATTCTGACTCCAACCTGAACGTACAGTCGCTAACGCGGGAGGAGGAGGAAGTATTTCCAGGCCGAGTCAAACTTTCGTGGGGTGTCATGAAAGTTCTCACCCCTGGTTTTATATGCGCAGTTTCGTCCCGCTAGCTTCGGATGAGTACCATCCTATAGTATGAACTAGGAATGCACCGATCCAGCTTTTCCAGTTCCAATACCAACACCGATACATAAACTTTGCGTCTCTGATGATACCCGGTATGGATCCGATACCATTTTAGATGAATAGACCGTATGCCTGACCATGTTGGAGAGATGTACGGCACCAGGACACATCACTAAGCTCACTCATCCAGCTCACTCACTGGCTGTTCGTAAGTCTACTGTAAGATCCTCCTCCGGCCACTCGGGGGAGACGAAGGGCAACCAGTGAGCACTCAAGTGGCAAACGCCAACACCTGCAGCTCACGCTACCCAAGCCTGAGAGTTCCGGCCCTTGGTTGCTCAGTCTTGATCTCACGCTGCCACGTGCACATGTCTCTCGTGACTAGCCGGAGGCGAGGCAGGTCGCTTCCCCTCCACTCTGAAGTACAGAAAAAAGGCAGCCTTTATTTGATGTTCCCCACTTGAAAGCTTACCCTCTGCCCATTGAGAGCCCACTCTGTTGGGGAGCTGTTCACAGCCGCTGGTCTGTGCTCACAGCGACCACCACGGTTCAAGCCTCACTGAGCTGCGACAGATCATCCTCAGGTAACCCCTCAAACATAGCAAACGAATCAGAGCGGGGAGCGGCCTGTTCCTGATATAACTCATATCGGAGCCGATTCCCGATCCTAATATCGGATCAGTGCACCCCTAGTATAAACACGTGGTGGTTCAGCTTTTGCTGTACTGAATATCGACCCTGTCTGGCGAAGCCGTATATCTCATTACCTGTATGATGCTATCCGCTGTACAGGTCGGGACAGACATGATTATGAATGCCCAGGTCACCCACACATCATACCAGCACCTGCCTACTTGGGGTCACGGTCCTTTCATCTGCACCACTGGCGTAGGCTATGGCTCTGTAACTTGCACAGCTTGTTCCTAGAAGCTCTTGGTAGAAGCTCTTGGTAGAAGCTCCTGGTAGAAGCTCCTGGTAGAAGCTCTTGGTAGAAGCTCCTGGTAGAAGCTCTTGGTAGAAGCTCCTGGTAGAAGCTCTTGGTAGAAGCTCCTGGTAGAAGCTCTTGGTAGAAGCTCCTGGTAGAAGCTCCTGGTAGAAGCTCCTGGTAGAAGCTCCTGGTAGAAGCTCCTGGTAGAAGCTCCTGGTAGAAGCTCCTGGTAGAAGCTCTTGGTAGAAGCTCTTGGTAGAAGCTCTTGGTAGAAGCTCCTGGTAGAAGCTCCTGGTAGAAGCTCCTGGTAGAAGCTCTTGGTAGAAGCTCCTGGTAGAAGCTCTTGGTAGAGGCTCCTGGTAAAAGCTCTTGGTAGAAGCTCCTGGTAGAAGCTCTTGGTAGAAGCTCTTGGTAGAAACTCCTGGTGTAAGCTCCTGGTAGAAGCTCCCGGTAGAAGCTCCCGGTAGAAGCTCCCGGTAGAAGCTCCCGGTAGAAGCTCCCGGTAGAAGCTCCCGGTAGAAGCTCCTGGTAGAAGCTCTTGGTAGAAGCTCTTGGTAGAAGCTCTTGGTAGAAGCTCTTGGTAGAAGCTCCTGGTAGAAGCTCCTGGTAGAAGCTACTGGTAGAAGCTCTTGGTAGAAGCTCTTGGTAGAGGCTCCTGGTAGAAGCTACTGGTAGAAGCTCTTGGTAGAAGCTCTTGGTAGAAGCTCTTGGTAGAGGCTCCTGGTAGAAGCTCCTGGTAGAAGCTACTGGTAGAAGCTCTTGGTAGAAGCTCCTGGTAGAAGCTCCTGGTAGAAGCTCCTTGTAGAAGCTCCTTGTAGAAGCTCCTGGTAGAAGCTCCTGGTAGAAGCTCCTTGTAGAAGCTCTTGGTAGAAGCTCTTGGTAGAAGCTCTTGGTAGAAGCTCCTTGTAGAAGCTCTTGGTAGAAGCTCTTGGTAGAAGCTCTTGGTAGAAGCTCTTGGTAGGAGCTCTTGGTAGAAGCTCATTCGTTGCACGCGGTTCCTTCATGTGACGTTGTTGACCAGGTTCCACGCATGTGCGTCGCTCCAGGATGTCATTATTGGTGGTCATATACTTGATCACTGGGAACCATAAAGATCATCCACTGCAATCGGGACCATGTGGGTTGCATCTGTGTTCAGTGGACGTGCTGGGTGGGTTCTCGTCTGTATGCGGGTCTGTTCAGGAGCGTAATCTGCTCAGACAGATGTCAGATCCAGGCCACATTACAAAGATAATGTGAACGGCCAAACAACACAATCAGATTAGGCCTGTAAATCAGATCACGGCCACTGCTACCTGCAGGCTGGACACGGCCAGTAGTTGGCCTGCTGGCTGTTTACCGAGCAAGACTATGGTCCGTCTAAACGAGGCCCACCCACGCAACGTTTAGCAGATGGTGCTGGAGTGGTGCATGAGGCCACCCCTACGATGATACCATACACTCGGATATGTACGAGATGAAGCTCCTGACTCTTGACTGGGCCGGCGCTGCTGGAGGAGGTGTTGTTTACGCCATATTCGCACATGTCTCCATACTGGGCATGCTCAGAAGTCCCAAACCTCATTAAACAGAGTTGGCTTGCTCTCACGCTGGCGCTGGCGCCGACTTCCATGTTTACATAATTCAATGTTTAATGATGCACATGTTAGTTAAAAATAGGAAGCAGTACGGCATCTCAAGTGGTGCAGCTGACTAATAGGGCTGTGTCCTATTACCGAGAACTGTGTTCCAATCCTGATGATGCTGGCCAGGAAGACCAGGACGAGAACCCTGTGTTGCTCTCGGGATCCAGAGTAGAGGGGGGGACAAAAATCGAGACCGCAGTGTATCACGCGAGCTCCTGCGACCAGATGGTGTTATTAATACGCCGGTGCCGATGGGTGCTGGCATGTGTACAGGTGCTCTAAACGAGACTCTCCACATTTATTCCATTGCCACGTCGGCCTTTCATTTAGCGTATCAGTTTCCCAGTGTCTCAAGAGGACGCTCATCAAGTTTTGATGAGCTGAGGGTGAACAAGCTCTACTACAACTTGCAGGAAAGATGACTAATTCACAGGAAGGGGAATTAGAGACGCTCCAGCATCTTCATATCAAGTCTGGGCACACTCTGAGAAGCAAAGCCTCCACAATCTGCCGTTATGTATACGGGCAACAGGGTAAATACACCACACTGATTAAGGTATTCCCCGTCTGTCTTCACACACGCATGAACTCGAGCTACATCCCATTCTTAATCCATAGGGTTTAATCTGATGCTCCACCCTTTACAGCTATAACAGCTCCAGCTCTTCTGGGAATTCTTTCCACAGGGTTAGGAATGTGTTTATGGGAATTCCTGACCATTCCTCAGGAAGCACATTGGTGAGGTCAGACACTGATGTTGGACGAGAAGGCCTGGCTCTCAGTCTCCGCTCTAATCCATCCCAAAGGTGTTCTATCAGGTGGAGGTCAGGACTCTGTGCAGGCCAGTCCAGTTCCTCCACACCAGACTCGCTCCTCCACGTCTTTATGGAGCTTGCTCTGTGCACTGGTGTGCGGTCATGTTGGAACAGGAAGGGGCCGTCCCCAAACTGTCCCCACAAAGTTGGGAGCATGGAATGGTCCGGAGTCTCTTGGTCTGCTGAAGCATTAAGAGTTCCTCTCACTGGAACTAAGGGGCGGAGCCTAACTCCTGAACTACACCCCGACACCATAATCCCCCCTCCACCAAACTCTATACTTGGCACAGTGCAGTCAGACCAGTATCGTTCTCCTGGTACCGCCAAACCCAGACCCGTCCTTCGGACTGCCAGATGGAGAAGCGTGATTGGTCACTCCAGAGAACACGCCTCCACTGCTCTAGAGTCCAGGGGTGGAGCTTTACACCACTGCATTCCACGCTCTGCACTGCGCTTGGTGATGTAAGGCTGGGATGCAGCTGCTCGCCATGGAAACCCATTCCATGAAGCTCTACACACTGTTCCTGAGCTGATCTGAAGGACACATGAAGTTTGGAGGTCTGTAGTGATGGACTCTGTAGAAAGTTGGTGACCTCTGTGACCTATGACAATACCCTCTCATTGTACGGATCTGGTATTGGATCCATAGATTGGGAAGAGGTGCTACAGTGCAGGGAATGTCTCGTTCCATGTGTGGAAAATGGCTCCAGAGCAGATGTTCATGATTGGCTAAAAGGAGGGACTGCATGTGGGCGTGGCCAAAGACCATAGTGTGAGGAAGTAGCTGAATCTGCAGGTGTATGGAAGCGTACGGTCATACGGGTCTACCAGCAGTGGATACAATCCCAGCCTACAGGGAATTCTCCTCGGAACTGTGTCAGGGAAGGCCTCCACCACATCTGGACCACCTGACCAGTTCTCTGATGTAAGAGTGTCTGAATATTGACGTGGCTACATCCAGAAACTTGGTATTGATCCGGATTCTGACTTCTGTGAATCACTTCACCTGTTTTCTTGTTCTGAGGCCTCCAGCTTCTTTGGTGCTGTAACAACAGAGATTCCGACAGCAGGTGGAAATTGCCACCAGCGAACTTTGGAGAGATAATTGGGCAAAAATCCCAAAACAACAAAGAAAGAAGGGCTCGGTATGACTGTCTGCACAAGCCCTACCAGAGCTCTACGGGAGCGTTATGGGTGGTGCCTCCTCCACCACGGTGTGTATATATAGACGCCCTCTGGGAGATGAATAAACATCAACATGTCTTCCAGACAGTGGTGTCCTCACACTCGCACAGGTAGACTGACACCGCCGCCGCCGGCATGACATCTCGGCTCACCATGTCACGTCTGAAATCACATCAAAGAGTCTCTACCTCGCCTCCCTCCCCTGAAAGGAAACCGCAGACGGAAGAAAACGGCCAGCTCTTCTACAGCCATCGAGGCATTCCGCGGAATCCCGTGCACTGCTTACGGCCACGGATACCGGGCTTCGTTAAAAGTTCGGCATCATGAATGAGAATTAAGACACGGAAAAGCACGTCCGTGTTAGGGAGGTGGATGTCGAGGGTTTCTTTCTTCTACCGTGTTACGATCTATCCCGTTTCCTCATCGCACCGCATCAAAGCATGTTCCCTTTCAGGAGGAATGCTTTGAACTTCCGAGAAATAACAGCACGCACAATACCCAACACGTCCCTGCTTCCTGCACCTCACAGGCCCGATTCCCACCACATTCCTGCGGCCAGGGAAGCTACTACTCCTGCACACCCATCCCACCTTGATTTCCCCACTCGGATGAAAGGGAATGGTGAAGGTATTAAGTTCTAATCCAGTTGCTGATGCACATTTATCAGGGCTGACGGGCGGGAATGGTGTTTCATTACCGGGAAAAAAGCTGACTAATACTCTCTACATCTCCACCACATTCCTGTCTACGGCACGCGCGCCAGAGTCCGCCCTCAGAGGTCCGAACCTTCATTTCCTGTGCCGCGAGGGAGGCGAGGTGTTCCGACTGCTCACGTCCCGACCGGTCAGGAAGACAAACGTGAAGGCGGACGACAGCTGATGAACAACCGCCCCACCGTGCACATCGCCGGCTCCCATCAGCGCCGCTCTGCTGGGCGTGTTTTCCGAGAAAGCATCTCAAATTGGAAATGGAAGCTTCGCCTTCAGGTGCAAAATCACTACAGCAACAAATCGATCCGCGCCCCCCGCACGCACGCACGCCAGAGCGAAGCCCGTTTAAACAACTCCGGACACACCAGAGCGTTAAAGAAGCCTCGTCCTCAGAGACGACAGGGTGCTAAACGAGAGAACGAACAGACGGAGACTCGCAAGGCGAATGAAGACGCGGTTTATTCCACGCCACTGTTGCGTTTCCTTCCATCCTGACATGCTGAGATTCGGAACTTTGAGTAACAAGGGTCAACCATAAATGGGCGTAAATGGGTTCTGTACAGCTCTTAGTCTGGTTTCGTAGACTAACCCAGAGTTTACACTACCAGTCTAAAGCTTAGACACGGTTACTCATGGAATTACACAGTCCACCTTAAACCCCTCCAGAATGGAATTATACAGTCCACCTTAAAACCCTCCAGAATGGAATTACACAGTCCACCTTAAAAGTCACCAGAATGGAATTATACAGTCCACCATAAAAGCCCCCAGAATGGAATTATACAGTCCACCTTAAAAGCCTCCAGAATGGAATTACACAGTCCACCTTAAAACCCTCCAGAATGGAATTATAGAGTCCACCTTTAAACCCTCCAGAAAGGAATTATACAGTCCACCTTAAAAGCCTCCAGAATGGAATTATACAGTCCACCTTAAACCCCTCCAGAATGGAATTATTATAGTGGAAATGATAGAACATTCTATTGGTCTATTCTATCAAATGAGAAGGGACGTGCAGCAGCAACTACCAATCAGAAAACAGGAACTCAAAATGAAACTGGGAAATATCGCAGGGTTAGCCAGGGTCATTGGGTCAGGGTCGTTGGGTCAGGATCATTGGGTCAGGGTCACTGGGTCAGGGTCGTTGGGTCAGGGTTGTTGGGTCAGGGTCATTGGGTCAGGGTCGTTGGGTCAGGATCATTGGGTCAGGGTCACTGGGTCAGGGTCGTTGGGTCAGGGTTGTTGGGTCAGGGTCATTGGGTCAGTGAGTCAGGGTTATTGAGTCAGGGTCATTGAGTCAGGGTCATTGAGTCAGTAGTTTGATGTTTTCCCTTTTACTCGTTAAGCTGGGTCTGAACTTCTGACTGGAATTTTTTTGGGAAAAAAAAGTTTTGGAAAAATCTTTATTTACAGTGTTATTTGTATTATACAGTATAATACAAATAACACTGTAAATAAAGATTTTTCCAAAACTCACAATTCATGCACCCAAATCGAACCGTCCAATCTACTCAATTCTGAATTTATATTTAGAGTATTAGCAATTTACAGTGATAGTATAGTAAATTATAGGAACTTTACAGTAAATTTTAAAGCAGTTCTATAGTACAGTCATATTACATAAATATAGTACAGTAAATTAATAGTAATTTTATAACAGTTTAATAAAAATTTATTTAATTTAATTTAAAACATTTTAAAAATAATTGTATAGTAATTTCTATAGTAGTTTTATATTATAGTCATATTATATATAATATAGTAATAGAGTCATTTTGTAGTAACTGAATAGCTATTTGTAGTAAATATAGAGTATTTTTAATAGTACAGTCATATTTATATGATAAAGTAATTATAGTAATTTTACAATAATTGTATAGTAGGTTTCAGTCATTTCATATACAGTACAGTAATTAGTAATAATGTATAGTATTTTTAAGATAGTAATGTTACAGACGTGGTATAGTCCTTTTATTGATTTGTAATAGAGAACACTGATGATATAGTTGTATATGGAGTCCAGTCTCGGAGCTGCGGAGGATATTACGTAATCCATTATGTATTCATGCAGTTCCATACGACTGATTGCGTACCGGAACCCGAGTGTACAGCCGAGCGACAGCAGCAGCGTCTCAGGGTTAAAACGCGCTCCAGAAAGGGTAATAAAATTAACCGCTAATTATACAGTGATCAGATAAACAGGAAATGATCCCGGGTAAGTGCCTCTTACTCACCCGTTATTAAAGAGCTATAATAGGCGTGTCATATACGGGTGGCAGATTTACCTGTTACCGCGTGAGCGCTGCAATTAAGTAGGTTAAGTACAGAAAGTCCTGAGAGCGGTTTGTCTTCCAGGCCAGGCTTATCTGATTATCCAGGCTAAATCCCAGCCTCAGCACGCCCACTGCACAGCAGCACCGCAGCAGCAGCAGCAGCAGCGCACGAAAACACCCTCCACGACTGATTAGCTACTCATAAAGGCCTTCCACAGGAGCGTCACGGCCTGCCGGGGGACAGGAGAGCACTAGCAGGTGTGGGGGGAACCGCAGAGCGTCCTCCTAGCATTTATCTCCAGCTCCATAAGGAGGAGAACAGCTCCTTGTTCGCCTAACCCCCACATGCTTCCATCCCCCACCCCTCCAAAAACACCAGCGCAGCGAGAGAACCTCGATACCTGAATACATGAAAGACCACCGCTGGGGAATCCAGTCTGGCCAGCTTGACTCGCCGCTGAGCTAAAGGCTAATAAATACAACCATGCTAACGCTGACAGAACTCTTACTCTCAATGGAAACCATAAGGAGGGCCGTAATTCAGCCTTTGCTCAGCACTAAATGGACCCAGGAGATGAGTTTTCAGCCATTCCGCCAGAGAACAGAAGCAGTAACATTAGATATCCGGCTTATTTCCTAACAGCACACCCCTAAAAATCCAATCTGCCGCGGTTCCATGTGTCTCCAGCGAAAAGATTACCCAGATTCATCAGCCTGGTCCTAAAAAGCTCCTTCTAGAGTTGGGTGGTGGGGTTGGGAGTTAGGTTAGCAGGCCACTAGGGGGCGCACAGCTTCAAAGTTATTGAGTCAATGTTGACCAATCACTGATTAGAACTGGCCATTGGCCAATTGTGCTTGCTTAACGAGGAATCCGATACCACCAGATGTAAGCCATCCAACATTGTACACTTGTGGAATTTGGCAGACGGTGTTATCTAGAGTGACTTCCTGTTTACCAGAGTGACTTCCAGACCACCTTCGCCTACCTTTACACCGTCTGTTACTGGTGTAGTGTAGGTGGGTTTCCCAGGAACTGAGTCCCAGTCTACAGGATGGAGGGCGGTGTAAGCCATTATGCTCTACCAAGCCTGTGCTGGACTGTAGCATGTGGCCTGTAGCGGCTGATTCGTCAACTAGTTGACCTCAGTGGTCGGCGATGAGGCACTAAGCTTGAAGTTGACGGACAGCCCAGATCCGACTTTCAACATAACACACAAAATCAGATTTTTGCAGATCAGATTGTGATTTGAATGTGGTTTGAAATCTGATTTCTACAGAGTTTTTGGGATGGCATTGGAATTTGGACGCTCAAATCGGATTTCAGAATGTCTTTTCCATCGCTACCAATGCACCAAACAACGACTCGTGGGCGTGACTTGACAGAGCCACGTCGTCAGTGCGGCTAAGCAGGTACTGACCTCTACGTCGCTACCGCAGCCGCCCACGCAGATAGACTGGTGACGTCTGGACACGCAAATCCGATCTGATCACTTGGGAATAACAGAGTGAACAGTCGTTTCACAAGATCTGATCTGATAAACAAGTCTGATTTTCTGCGAGTTATGGTGCTCTAAATTTCCCGGGCTTGCCGGATCTCTGCCACCAAATTTGACAGGACTCTAGGGTCCGGATCTCCAGCGCCATGAAGGCTAGCAATGAATAAAAAGGATCCAGGGCTCATAGGAAACGGCACCTCATCCTCTACATCCATGCGGGTTTCCTTTATCAAGTCAGTTACACACCTGAAGCATTCCCTTGTGCTCTGCTAAATAAGCTCCCGCTAGCTTAGCCAAAATGCTACAGTCCAAATCCACTCAGAACCGGTTTGGGTCCGGCTTTTTCCCCAACATTCCGACATCAGCCACTCCACTATTGCCCTCCCAGACATTAGCCTCCATCTCAGTCCCTCTCTCCTACTCAACAGCACTGTTAGCACTTAGCACTGTTAGCCGGAAGTTGTGATATCTATTGGCCTGTTGGTTTCGAGTGGAGTTCCTTTTAACTCCGGCAGAACTGATCTGATCTCAAACGCAGAGAATTCATGGATTTAGGTGGACGTGATTTCCTTTCTGTCTCCGCGATCAGGCAGTGTGTGCCAGCGCTCATTTATTAAATATACAACATCATATTTGCCCCTTTATGCCCCTAAAAACACACAGCCAGGGGGCTAATTTCCAAAACTCGTCTCGGAATTTTAGAGCCTGATGGAGATTTGTCAAACACTGTGCATGGCATTCATTCATCATCGCCAGAGAGCCTATACGGCAATCACACTCCACCCGGCAGAGCGCTCTGTGATTGGGTATCGGGTAATCTCCATATTGAAAGCCCCGTGGTCCTGAAATCATACTGCAAGGTCTTAATAATGACCATTAAGCCCTCCTGGATGTTCACACGGTGAGTACACCGTCAGCTAGGGCCGTCACAATTACTACATGATCGCCTAATCACAGGTATTCAGGTTGTGGGACTCCTGAAAACAAACCATGAAATTCAAATAGAGTTAATAGAGTTATGACTGTTTGTTTGGTAGCTTCATAATTTAGTGTGTGTGTGTGGGTGTGTGTTATTCATGAGGTATTTACTGTTTAATATATATTTAATAAACTCATTAAATTATGCATTTTCCTTAAAAATGTATTACTTTTATTAATTATAGACAATAAATATATAACAGATATATAATTGCATATATAGTATCATTAAATTAAGTATTTTGTAATTACTATGTAATTATGTAATTATAACAACGTAATTATACGTCGTGCAATAGTACTGTAATTATTGTGTACCACAAAGTAATTATGTATTCATAACTGCCATTACACAATATATATATATATATATATATTATTACAACTATTAATATAATGTAACTAGTAAGTAATTATGCAATACCTATTATGTAATTACACATAGTAGCTATATAATTACGAATATCATAAATTACATTACTGTGTACCTACTAAGTAATTATGTAATAAGTACTATATAATTACATAACAGCTGATATATAATTGGTGTAACAGAAACTCCACACATAACTTTCCCCGCTCTTCTTCTGCAGGAAGGTCCATGCAGGGCATGTGCGCTAATTAGCCTAGTTCAACAGGCTTAGCCACCTCAAATCTCTGTCCTCAAGCACAGCAAGTCCCAGCTCAGTTGCCACAGCAACACTCCGGTCAGCCCACTCCCCTTCTGCCTCCCACCACCACCATCTCCCCGAGGGACAGCCGTCCACAAGTGGTGGCCTGATGATGATTTTCAGGCGTTCAGGGTCTGTGAGAGCGCGAGGCTGCCCTAACACCAACCGCTCAGATCAGCTCCGGCCGGCTTTAAACCACCACCACCTCACAGCACGCCCTTTCACTCTGACGGGGGTGGGGGGGGGTCACCTGTTCCTCCCGGCACCCAGCCCGCCTGGTATTTACACCTGACGGGTGTGTTTACTTGGCTCACCAGACACTGTAGCTGGTTACAAAACAAACTCAGCTGTACATCAGCCCAGACGGACTCTTACGGTGAGGAATTCACTAACACTGTGTGCTTGTAGCCATTACAGGCTTAAGCCTGGCCTAAACCCTGGCTGATGGTAACAAGCATGAGAGACCCCACCCACAATTGCTGGTCATCCAGGACCAACTGCTAAATCAACAGAGCAGGCAGGCGTTTCTCCATCCTGTACGTAAAGAAACATGGCGGACGGCAGTGAAGCCACGGCTGTGCTTGTGGTGAGTTGGTACATTGTGGTGAATCAGTAGTAAGTGTAATTACTAAGTAATTACATAATACTTACTATGTAATTACATAATAACTATTATATAATTACCCATACAAGGACTTAGCGTTAATTCAGGATCACAAGCGGACACTGGAGATGCATTAGAGGCACCTGGAAACGCTCAGCGCACACACCGCTCTGAGGTTCCACCACAACTCACTATGCAGCCATACAGCCAGAAGCCACACACCCAGCTCTACACTAATTAAAACCCTGACAGTGGTGGGGCATAAGCTTCCCGTACCTGCTAACCACATTAGCTTCATAGCACCAGTGCTAACACTAAAGAGCTGAAATTCAGAAGTGACAGAAAGCGCATACAATCAACTCTTCCTTTTTATTTGGTGCACATCTGTGGCGCCGAACTTTCCTGATGTACCAATTACCATGATTTCTGAACGTCGACTTGCAGCCGCGTTAAGCAATTCAGTCTGAGCAGGAGAGCGGATGTGGTAACCCCACCGGTGCTAATCAAACACACAGGCGGGGTGGTGCCAGGCCGTGCTCATGTCAGGAAGCGTGACTCTAATCACGATGCCAGCTCTACGAGCGTGCCCAAGACCCGGACCCACTTTCTGGCACTTAAGATTCAAAGAGCCTGAAACTTCCGAGATTCCCCCCCGACGAGTACAAACACAGCGCTTCAGCTTTCCTGAAGTTCGGAAGCTTTGAAACCCCAATGCGGAGAACAAGCTGTCCCAAACACTTCAGCTCAGCATTATGGGTATTATGTGCCGAAGGGCTGAATATGCCACGCAGCCATATGCAGGAGCTTAGAGAGCATGGTCAACGAGCGTCATCCCGATTCCCTAAAGCTTCAAGCTGATTTCATTCAAGCGGTTATCATTTGGGACGTAGCCTCCAGCTTAGCAAACAGACGGCTGAAACACGGGAGCGCTGGAGCAGGGCATGCGGAGGAGCAGAGCATGCGGAGGAGCAGAGTTCATCTGTGACCTGGGCCTTCTGGTCCTGACTGACCGCCTGATGCAGGACTGTTAATTCATCACATCTCCATACATACAGCCTATTAGCGCAGTTGTATCAGAGTTAGTCCAGCCATCTGGCCCGTTTACCGTGGTCCAGTGGCGCCCACCCAGTCGCTCCTGCTTTACGACTACTCTGGAAGCGCTGGCTGGTGGTCTGGATGTTGGGGCATCGTTTGTGGGCCTGAGGGCCGACAGTGCTAGCAGCTAGCAGCAGCGTCCTGTGGACAGCAGTGTCCTGTGGACAGCAGTGTCCTGTGGACAGCAGTGTCCTTTGGGCAGCAGTGTCCTTTGGGCAGCAGTGTCCTGTGGAACAGCTGCACCCAGAAGGAGGTGCGGGAGTGCGGGTGTGTTGGGAAGGAAGATAAAGGGGACCAGGATCAATAACTGGTGATAAATTTAGACTGATATGATCAATATTTATTGAGCTACACATACAGAAGTCTGTCTCTCAGTATGGCGTCGGGCCGCCGTGTTCGCTAACCCAACACGCCAGACGTCTCGGTATGGAGCTGTAGAGGTTCCTGATGGTGTCCTGTGATCATCCATCCCATGCAGCTTGAACAGCCTCACACAGTTCCTGCAGATGGTGCGGTAGGGGTGGAGGGACACCAGGTCTTCTGGACGTGTGGCGACAGACCGCTCATCTTGGTGCTGACCACGGTGCCTCCACACACGGATTCGTTGGGCGTCTCCACAGAGACTAAAGCGGGACTCGTCACTGAAGATGACCCGCTGCCATTCTGAGTCACTCCATGACAGTCTGGTACGACACCACTGCAGTCTTTGGTGACGGTGACGTGGTGTTAAGGACAGTCGTGGTAACGGTCTGTGTGCATGTAGTCCTGCGTGGTGCAGCCGTCTGCAGATGGTGCTGCACTAACAGGAGGACTCATGGAGGACACCACTGCTCGCTGGAGGTCTGTAATGGTGGTGATGGGTCGGTCAGGTACAGAGATAAGACCCGTCCCTGCCTGCATCAAACCTACCCACCACGTTTCATTCCTGTTGGTTGATTCCTTCGGGGTGCAGCTATTGTTTTATGGTCTAGCTGATTTGTGCATCACTGCGTTCTCTTTATCCACATTGTGAAGCGGGCTGGTACGTTTAATTAGTCTAGCCAGGGGAAAGTCTCCACTTCCAGGGGTTAAGGCTAGAGATGGAGCTTACTGCTTAGTGAAAGTTGGCGCTCAGTTGATGAAATCAGCCCTCGCTGGCCTGCCATAGTTTGCCCTACTCTGCCAAGCTTCATTAGAGACGTACAAATTCCGCACCCTGAAAGCGCGCATGCTGGAGCTTCTTAGGGCCGAGATCAAACGGTCGGCTGACGGCGCAGAAAGAGGGGGAAAGAGGAAAAGACAGGCGTGCTCTGCTTAACGCTACATGCTCTGGGTTATTACACTTTCACTCAGACTGACCTTCAAACAGCGGCCGGGAAGTCGAAAAGCCTCAGCACAGACACACTGAGAGCAGGCTATCTATCCCATAATGCCAGGACAACAGGGTAGCGAGAAGGCCTTAACCCAAAACAAGAGGCGGTTCCTGTAAAGCCGCACGCGGCTGATCCATGATGCCATGTCCGTTAAAGTCAACGTGGGTCAATAAAGAACTCTAATGCTGGAAAATCGCATTTCATAAAAACCCAAACTGTTCCGGCGCCAGGAACACGAACGCCAGGCTCGTTTCAGGAATGGGCCACTGAATCTGAGCCTGAACTGAAGCTGATTTCATTCGGGCGGATGAGTTTGGGACCACAGGGGTCCGCTAGCTGCTTATAGTCCGTAAATACAGGTGTGGTTAGCCCACCACACTGAAACATGAGCCCCCTGTGACTGCACCGTACCTATCACCGTGTAATCCCTCCACCAGCACCAGTAACAGCTGGGACTGGATCGGGCATGGACCGGACGAGGTTCTGGATGTAGCTACATCAGTGTTCAGACACTCCTACACCAGAGAACTGGTCAGGTGGTCCAGATTTGGTGGAGGCCTTCCCTGGCCCAGTTCCGAGGAGAATTCCCTGTAGGCTGGGATTGTATCCACTGCTGGTAGACCCGTATGACCGTACGCTTCCACACACCTGCAGATTCAGCTACTTCCTTCACACTATGGTCTTTGGCCACGCCCACATGCAGTCCCTCCTTTTAGTCAACCATTAACATCTGCTCTGGAGCCATTTTCCACACATGGAACGAGACATTCCCTGCACTGTAGCACCTCTTCCCAATCTATGGATCCCGTCACTCACACCCCACAGGGGTTTATAGCCCCATCATCCTCGTGCAGCGCCACCTGCAGGAGCCTGGAGGTACTACCACCATCACCAACGACTTCAAAAGGGTCAGCTCGGTCCAGAGGAACGCTCAGATCCTCGACACTTTCACTCTGTAGCTCACAGCACACCTGAACAGCACACCTGAACAGCACACCTGAACGAGTGTTTCAATGTGTCCAAGGTTGGGAAATTGAGGCTAATGATACTGAGCTTGTGGACTGCCTGTCAATCATCCAGGCCAATCAGAAGCAACCAAATACCCATGTGCCATGACATCACACACACACACACACCCCCCTACACAATACCTGCAGACAGGTCATATAACATCACGTCCTGGGGGGCAGCGTCCGGGGGGCAGCGTCCTGTGCCCACCAATGAAGGACTAAAGGTTATCGTCTCTGACTGTCCATCTACAAGGTGGAGCAGCAAGGTAGGAGTGTCTAATAGAGTGGACAGTGAGTGGACACAGTGTCAGTGCCCTGCTTAACTAGGTTGCCTAGTAAGCGTTCAGGTCCACCAGAATTAGACAGACACCTCTGACGTCCACAGGAGCACTGTCAGAAGACATCCCATAGACGAAACCTCTCCGCTTCGGGCCCAACAGTACCAGGTCACCCGCTCCAGCACCAGCCCACTAGGGGACACTCTACACCTCTATACACCACACAGTCTTCAATTAACTTATCATGAACCACCTCCTCCACCCACAGTGTCGGGGGAAACGGGGGTCTGAGCTGCAGCAGACCACAGGGGCAATATGGCATTTCCAATCAGCCTGACTGCATGTCCTAGCAACCACCCAAACAGGAAGAGTATAATAGACTACAGGCTAGATTAGCCTGTCTGTCTGTCTGTCTGTCTGTCTGTCTGTCTGTCTGTCGGTCTATCTATCTATCTATCTGTCTGTCTGTCTGTCGGTCTATCTATCTATCTGTCTGTCTGTCTGTCTGTCTGTCGATCTATCTATCTATCTATCTATCTGTCTGTCTGTCTGTCTGTCTGTCTGTCTGTCTGTCTATCTATCTATCTATCTATCTATCTATCTATCTATCTGTCTGTCTGTCTGTCTGTCTGTCTGTCTGTCTGTCTGTCTGTCTATCTATCTATCTATCTATCTATCTATCTATCTATCTATCTATCCATCTATCTGTCCATCTATCTATCTGTCTATGGACCGATCTGTCAGATTTTCACGCGGTCACGCAGTAAGCGTTCGCGGCTCTCCACCCTCAGCCGCTGGCTCGGATAGCTGTGGCACCGGACCTCACACTCTTCGGAAGGAGAGCGTGTCACTGTCACAGCTTCACAGATCTGAGGAACTGGAAGAGACTGAGGAAGTGGAGACTGTCGCTGCTGGAATAGAAGGAACATCACTGCAATGAGAAGCTTCTTCCGGAGACTCTACTGGGTATAAAAAAGCCAGCCTGGAATGCTAGCTGATAACACGCTAGCTGATAACACGCTAGCTGATAACACGCTAGCTGATATGTGTACTAGATTAGAAGAACATCTGAATGTTGGAAGGCTAGCTCAAATGAGTTTCGGCTCGCAGCTGCCCTGACCAGACTTCAGAAGCCCTGACGTTCGGAAAGCTTCAAAGCTTCAAGTGTTTACCGTCATGTGCACAGGTAACAAGCAGCTGCACTGTACAACGAAATTCTTACTCTGCGCTCGCTCCCGGACTTCAACTACTAAACTGTTCTGGTACAGCTTTAAAGGAAACCTCAGGTAGTTGCTATGGTGTAGCGCCCTCTGCTGGCCTTACCTAGTATTATACATAGCTTGGGTTTAGTTGTTAGCTGTCTATCCAACAGTGCAGTCGCAGTTTTTCTCCCGGTGAATCTCCGCCCACATATGCCTGTAAGTTTGCCATCCCAGGTTCTAATCTTGATTAGCTAGGTATGTTAGCATTTATGCTAGTGTGTTTATGTTTCAGCAATATAGCTAGCCCTCAGGAATGCTAATGTAGACTTAGCTGTACGCTGTTACCTCTGAGATCATCGTTCATGTGGTTTGTAGAGGCTTGGAGAGAGTTGAGACTTGTATGTGATGATTAAGAAACTGATGTGCTGTCATGTTTATTTTAGTTTTACAAAAAATAAAAGAGAGAAAGAAAGGAAACTCAAGAGGAGACCTCGAGTCTGAACTACATCTCTGCTGTACGCGGTCTGTCTAACTGGATAGTCTCATTTCCAGTGAGGACAGAACATAAACAATTACAATATAAATACTAAATACTTAATAGGAAGAAAAGAGCAGAGAGAAGAGAAATATACGTATGTATATAAATTAAGAAAATGTACAATATACAAGCCTGCAGGGAACAGGAGCAGGACATATGTACGGTTTGCAGTATTGGTGCCAATGACAGAACGGTGCAGCAGCAGGCAGATCCAAATTAGCTATGTATCATACACACAGTGTACATCTTCAGCCTAGACAGAATCACACGGGTCCTTATAGAGCAGTGATAAACTGAATCACCAGGGTCTGGGCAAAAAGTGTTGAGCAGTGTGTAAAGAGTTCAGCAGTCTGCTCTGGTGGTCATCTCATGGGTCAGAGGCGAACGAGCCAATGCTGAAACCATAGCTCAGCTTCTACTGGGGGCTGTGGTCACTGAAACTGAAGACCCGGTGGGTATCACCTGAGCCTCCGCTCCACCGTGGGTCTCCTGCCCTGTTTCATCACCCAGCATGACCACAACCTTACACTGGCCAGCGTCTGGCTCTGATCATGAACTCTATCTATGGGTCGGCTCCACCTGTGCAGTTACTCCGTCCTGGATCTAATCAGACTGGAATAATCAGACTGGATCTAATCAGACTGGATCTAATCAGACTGGACTAATCAGACTAGATCTAATCAGACTGGATTTAATCAGACTGGAATAATCAGACTGGATCTAATCAGACTGGATCTAATAAGACTGGAATAATCAGACTGGACTAATCAGACTAGATCTAATCAGACTGGACTAATCAGACTGGATTTAATCAGACTGGAATAATCAGACTGGATCTAATCAGACTGGATCTAATAAGACTGGATCTAATCAGACTGGATCTAATCAGACTGGAGCTAATCAGACTGGAATAATCAGACTAGATCTAATCAGACTGGACCTAATCAGACTGGAATAATCAGACTGGATCTAATCAGACTGGAATAATCAGACTGGACTAATCAGACTAGATCTAATCAGACTGGACTAATCAGACTGGATTTAATCAGACTGGATTTAATCAGACTGGAATAATCAGACTGGATCTAATCAGACTGGATCTAATAAGACTGGATCTAATCAGACTGGACTAATCAGACTGGATCTAATCAGACTGGACTAATCAGACTGGAATAATCAGACTGGAATAATCAGACTGGATCTAATCAGACTGGATCTAATCAGACTGGATCTAATAGATGTTCCTCCTCCTGTTAGTTCTGTCTTCCTGGTTCCTCTCCAGGTTTCTTCCTCACTCAAGGGAGTTTTTCCTCGCCACTGTTGCCTTAACTTTTTTTTTTTTTTTTTTTTTTTATAACAAACAGATTTTCTGTGAAGCGGATTTGAGACAACGTTGGTTGTAAAAAGCGCTATACAAATAAACATTGACTGACTGATTGATTGATTGATTGATATCTTTTAAAGCTAGCTGGAATTCGTTTCTATGGAAGACTGTCCTGGCTAAAGCTAAAGTACACTGGGAGGCTGAAAGGCTAGCTGAGGTTAATTTCTACTGAGGACTCTGCTGACCTAAACTGAGGAACCAATAAGGATGGGAAAGCTAGCTAGCTAGAACAAGAACATTGGGGGGTCAAACATTTAGGTTCGTTCCTAAGAAGGATGTGCTCAGTAAAACTGCGGAACTTCTGAAGCTTGGAATGCTAGCTGGAATGAGCTTTTATTGGAGACGTCCTGGCTAAAACTAAAGTCCGCCTGAAGTGTGGAATTCTAGTTTCTATATAAGATTTACTTGGGGAAAAAATCAACTAGCTGGAACGCAAGCACAAAGGAGCTACTGTTAACACAACCTACTAATGAAGCTGGTGGGGATGCAGCACGGTGTACTGAAATTCCCAGTAGTCCCGCTGTGAAATTCCCAGCAGGCCCTGTGTTTAGCGTAGACACAGCGGCAGCTCAGCGACTGTATTCCAACACCAACATTACCGTCCGGGTGAAAAGCAGAAGCCGCTCCTTTGGACGTAAAAGTGGGAAAGCGGGAGGAGGAGCAGCGTGGATTGGAGGTCTAGGAGAGTGTGGGATGGAGCCGGGAGCTGCAGGGCCTGTAGGAACACCAGGTGTGACTCCGGAGCTCATTTCACAGCGTGTGGTCTGAAACAGCCTGAAGCTTCACCTCTACAAGAAGCCGTGTCCAACCGTCTCCCGGGACTACAGGGCTTTCTTCTGTCCGAGAGGCTGAGGCCCAGACGGGGGGTGGTGGTGGGGGGAATGTGAGGGGTGATGGGAGTATAGAGGCTTCATTAGTGTGATGATCTTACGGCAGACACCGAGGCCTTGGCCTTCCCTACAAAACTGCACAATGCCCAGCAGATCAGTCTTCAGTTTCTGAAGGACGAGAGAACCCAACACCCTGCAGGTCACCGACTCGGAACACCTGCCGTGGTCTCGTAGAAGGCTAGAGTCGGCAGCAGGACGGAATCACCTACTCAACACTCAGACGGCCAGCTTGAGCCATATTAGTAACTGCTATGCTACAACACCAGACTAGGCCAGCTGTGGAATGATATTTATCTAGTACAGTCGTCTCTAAGGCGTGATCGGCCTCGTGGGTTATTAGAACCTTCATTCACTGCCACTGTAGACTCTTCTACAGGTCTACTCATCCATATGGACTCACGTGTGCTATATTATCTAGAACTCGCCTCGCTAATACTGTTGGACAACAGCAGTATAGAAAAATGGCTACGTGGTTCATAGGCTGAGCATTAGCCTGAGGCTTCTAAATTAGCCAGTGCTAGCATGCTAACCCCTCAATGTACCAAAAGGGGGCACCAACTGAGGGTCTCTGGATGTTTAGTTTTTTCCCAAACAGTTTCATAAGTACACTGTGAGTAGAATGATTACTAATCATTATTAATTATTAAAGACCTTAATCATTTATCATTTAATCATTTAATGTTAAAAAATAAAATGAGCTAATGAGATATAGTATATATATGTATACAGATATATACAGTAAATATATACAGTAACAGCTCAGACTGGACCAGGCATGGACTGGGCGAGCTTCTGGATGTAGCTACATCAGTGTTCAGACACTCTTAGATCAAAGAACTGGTCAGGTGGTCCAGATTCGGTGGAGGCCTTCCCTGGTCCAGTTCCGAGGAGAATTCCCTGTAGGCTGGGATTGTATCCACTGCTGGTAGACCCGTATGACCGTACGCTTCCACACACCTGCAGATTCAGCTACTTCCTTCACACTATGGTCTTTGGCCACGCCCACATGCAGTCCCTCCTTTTAGCCAATCATTAACATCTGCTCTGGAGCCATTTTCCACACATGGAACGAGACACTCCCTGCACTGTAGCACCTCTTCCCAATCTATGGGTCCCGTCACTCACACCCCACAGGTATGTATAGCCCCATCATCCTCATGCAGCGCCATCTGCAGGAGCCCAGAGGTACTACTCCTACATTTTCACTGCTAATGCTGCCACCGTGCCAGCGCCTGGTATCAGCAATCAGCCAGTCGTTCAGAAGGTCAGTCTTTACCGTGATTGGTCCGTCCCTTGGTGAGGAATTTGATATGAATGTCTGCAGATGATCACACTGTAGCACTGCAGTAAAATACGGCCCATATGAAGCCTCTATATCGATTTTACACTTCAGATCGAC
Organism: Prochilodus magdalenae; assembly: GCA_024036415.1. Lineage (NCBI taxonomy): Eukaryota > Metazoa > Chordata > Actinopteri > Characiformes > Prochilodontidae > Prochilodus > Prochilodus magdalenae. Next base: position 6,717 of record JAMWET010004179.1, on the reverse strand, counting down.
CTCTTATACGAGCGAGCCTCAGCTGGAGCGGTAAAAACCTTTACATCCCCGGCTGAGAAAAGCCTGTATGTTCATATCAATATTCAGAGAGACCTGAATAGCCGTACAGAAAGGAACGCCGGGCACGGAAAGCCTGGCTACTTCTCAGAGAGGTGCTGGTGATTTGTATTCCCCCGCCGTTCCCAGCTGCCTTGGCATTTTGTGAACTGCAGATTAAATTCAGGAAAGCTGGCCTTAATTCTGCAGCCAATAAATCTTATAAATATTTCATTGGCTATACTTACTAACAGGCCTGGGACTGCTTAGCTGCTGGCGCAAGGGGGTCTCGCGTTTGGACCAAGCGTGCCAGCCTTGCCTCGCAACTACCGAGACCTGGCGTGACAAAGTAATGGACGGCACGCCCTCAGGGGTTCTGCACTGCCACAGGGTCATTTTATATTCATGCAAATAGAATTAAAAATAAATATATATTTAAAATAAAAATGTATATAAAAAATAATAAATCACATAGAAGTTCATCAGTAGTAATTATTTATTTTGTAAGTAACATTGTTGGTAAATAGTCGTACAGAAGTTAATTTTAATAATTATAAATAAAGATACACAGGTTATTTATAAATTGGTAATTAGTTCATTATAATGAATAGAATTAGTGTAGTAGTAACATTAGTAATGAACACTGGCTACTGATATCCTGTTAGTTTTACTCATATTTTTAAATAATTAGCTGTGTTTATTTAGAATTTAATAATAATTAACGATATAGAAGTAAACTTCAGCTTTCAGATACAGCCCCTGACCTAGCACATCTTTAGAAATTAGTAAATTAGTAATTAGTTTTATTCTGCAGTTGTAATTTATGGTTGGGTGGAGAAGCTAATTTTGATAAGTCAGAAATAGCAGTACTGAAGTTCATGTACAGTGATACACTAATTATTACCTGGTAATTAGTGGCGTAGATGGTAATTTTGGTAGTTAGCGGCGCAGATGGTAATTTTGGTAGCGGCGCAGATGGTAATTTCTGCTAATTAGCGGCACAGATGGTAATTTTGGTAGTTAGTGGTACAGATGGTAATTTTGGTAGTTAGTGGTACAGATGGTAATTTCTGCTAATTAGCGGCACAGATGGTAATTTTGGTAGTTAGTGGTACAGATGGTAATTTCTGGTAATTAGTGGCGTAGACGGTAATTTTGGTAGTTAGTGGTGCAGATGGTAATTTTGGTAGTTAGTGGTACAGATGGTAATTTCTGGTAATTAGTGGCGTAGATGGTAATTTCTGGTAATTAGTGGCGTAGATGGTAATTTTGGTAGTTAGTGGTACAGATGGTAATTTTGGTAGTCAGTGGTACAGATGGTAATTTTGGTAGTTAGTGGTACAGATGGTAATTTTGGTAGTCAGTGGTACAGATGGTAATTTCTGGTAATTAGTGGTGCAGATGGTATTTTGGTAGTTGGTGGTGGTGATTGTAATTTTGGTAGTTAGTGGTGGTGATTGTAATTTTTGTAGTTAGTGGTGGTGATGGTAATTTTGGTAGTTAGCGGCGCAGATGGTAATTTCTGGTAATTAGTGGTGGCGATGGTAATCTTGGTAGTTAGTGGTGCAGACGGTAATTTTGGTAGTTAGGGGTACAGATGGTAATTTTGGTAGTTAGCAGTGCAGATAGTAATTTTGGTAGTTAGGGGTACAGATGGTAATTTTGGTAGTTAGCGGTGCAGATGGTAATTTTGGTAGTTAGCAGTGCAGATAGTAATTTTGGTAGTTAGGGGTACAGATGGTAATTTTGGTAGTTAGCGGTGCAGATGGTAATTTTGGTAGTTAGTGGTACAGATGGTAATTTTGGTAGTTAGTGGTGCAGATGGTAATTTTGGTAGTTAGGGGTACAGATGGTCATTTCTGGTAATTAGCAGCGCAGATGGTAATTTTGGTCGCGGCGCAGATGGTAATTTCTGGTAATTAGTGGCGCAGATGGTAATTTTGGTAGTTAGTGGTACAGATGGTAATTTCTGGTAATTAGTGGCGTAGACGGTAATTTTGGTAGTGGTGCAGATGGTAATTTTGGTAGTTAGTGGTACAGATGGTAATTTTGGTAGTTAGTGGTGCAGATGGTAATTTTGGTAGTTAGTGGTGAAGATGGTAATTTTGGTAGTTAGTGGTGCAGATGGTAATTTTGGTAGCGGCGCAGATGGTAATTTCTGGTAATTAGCGGCGCAGATGGTAATTTTGGTAGCGGCGCAGATGGTAATTTCTGGTAATTAGCGGCGCAGATGGTAATTTTGGTAGCGGCGCAGATGGTAATTTCTGGTAATTAGTGGCAAAGACGGTAATTTTGGTAGTTAGTGGTGCAGATGGTAATTTTGGTAGTTAGTGGTACAGATGGTAATTTCTGGTAATTAGCGGCGCAGATGGTAATTTTGGTAGCGGCGCAGATGGTAATTTCTGGTAATTAGTGGCGTAGATGGTAATTTTGGTAGTTAGTGGTACAGATGGTAATTTTGGTAGTTAGTGGTGCAGATGGTAATTTTGGTAGTTAGGGGTACAGATGGTAATTTCTGGTAATTAGTGGCGTAGACGGTAATTTTGGTAGTTAGTGGTGCAGATGGTAATTTTGGTAGTTAGTGGTACAGATGGTATTTTCTGGTAATTAGCGGCGCAGATGGTAATTTTGGTAGTTAGCGGTGCAGATGGTAATTTTGGTAGTTAACGGTGCAGATGGTAATTTTGGTAGTTAATGGTGCAGATGGTAATTTTGGTAGTTAGTGGTGCAGATGGTAATTTTGGTAGTTAGTGGTACAGATGGTAATTTCTGATAATTAGCGGCGCAGATGGTAATTTTGGTAGCGGCGCAGATGGTAATTTCTGGTAATTAGTGGCGTAGATGGTAATTTTGGTAGTTAGTGGTACAGATGGTAATTTTGGTAGTTAGTGGTGCAGATGGTAATTTTGGTAGTTAGGGGTACAGATGGTAATTTCTGGTAATTAGCGGCGCAGATGGTAATTTTGGTAGTTAGTGGTACAGATGGTAATTTTGGTAGTTAGTGGTGCAGATGGTAATTTTGGTAGTTAGTGGTGCAGATGGTAATTTTGGTAGTTAGTGGTACAGATGGTAATTTTGGTAGTTAGTGGTACAGATGGTAATTTTGGTAGTTAGTGGTGCAGATGGTAATTTTGGTAGTTAGTGGTACAGATGGTAATTTTGGTAGTTAGTGGTACAGATGGTAATTTTGGTAGTTAGGGGTACAGATGGTAATTTCTGGTAATTAGCGGCGCAGATGGTAATTTTGGTAGTTAGTGGTGCAGATGGTAATTTCTGGTAATTAGTGGTACAGATGGTAATTTCTGGTAATTAGCGGCGCAGATGGTAATTTTGGTAGCGGCGCAGATGTTAATTTCTGGTAATTAGTGGCGTAGATGGTAATTTTGGTAGTTAGTGGTACAGATGGTAATTTTGGTAGTTAGTGGTACAGATGGTAATTTTGGTAGTTAGTGGTGCAAATGGTAATTTTGGTAGTTAGGGGTACAGATGGTAATTTCTGGTAATTAGTGGCGTAGACGGTAATTTTGGTAGTTAGTGGTGCAGATGGTAATTTTGGTAGTTAGTGGTACAGATGGTAATTTCTGGTAATTAGCGGCGCAGATGGTAATTTTGGTAGTTAGTGGTGCAGATGGTAATTTTGGTAGTTAGTGGTACAGATGGTAATTTCTGGTAATTAGCGGTGCAGATGGTAATTTTGGTAGTTAACGGTGCAGATGGTAATTTTGGTAGTTAACGGTGCAGATGGTAATTTTGGTAGTTAGTGGTGCAGATGGTAATTTTGGTAGTTAACGGTGCAGATGGTAATTTTGGTAGTTAACGGTGCAGATGGTAATTTCTGGTAGTTAACGGTAAAGTGCTAAAGTTAGTTTGTACTTAATGATATAGAAGTTCCTACAGTACACTCCTACAATGTCCTGAAGTCATTTTAGAGTGGTCATCTTGAGTAATTTTGGTAGTTAGTGGTGCAGATGGTAATTTTGGTAGTTAGGGGTACAGATGGTAATTTCTGGTAATTAGCGGCGCAGATGGTAATTTTGGTAGTTAGTGGTACAGATGGTAATTTTGGTAGTTAGTGGTGCAGATGGTAATTTTGGTAGTTAGTGGTGCAGATGGTAATTTTGGTAGTTAGTGGTACAGATGGTAATTTTGGTAGTTAGTGGTACAGATGGTAATTTTGGTAGTTAGTGGTGCAGATGGTAATTTTGGTAGTTAGTGGTACAGATGGTAATTTTGGTAGTTAGTGGTACAGATGGTAATTTTGGTAGTTAGGGGTACAGATGGTAATTTCTGGTAATTAGCGGCGCAGATGGTAATTTTGGTAGTTAGTGGTGCAGATGGTAATTTCTGGTAATTAGTGGTACAGATGGTAATTTCTGGTAATTAGCGGCGCAGATGGTAATTTTGGTAGCGGCGCAGATGTTAATTTCTGGTAATTAGTGGCGTAGATGGTAATTTTGGTAGTTAGTGGTACAGATGGTAATTTTGGTAGTTAGTGGTACAGATGGTAATTTTGGTAGTTAGTGGTGCAAATGGTAATTTTGGTAGTTAGGGGTACAGATGGTAATTTCTGGTAATTAGTGGCGTAGACGGTAATTTTGGTAGTTAGTGGTGCAGATGGTAATTTCTGGTAATTAGCGGCGCAGATGGTAATTTTGGTAGTTAGTGGTGCAGATGGTAATTTTGGTAGTTAGTGGTACAGATGGTAATTTCTGGTAATTAGCGGTGCAGATGGTAATTTTGGTAGTTAACGGTGCAGATGGTAATTTTGGTAGTTAACGGTGCAGATGGTAATTTTGGTAGTTAGTGGTGCAGATGGTAATTTTGGTAGTTAACGGTGCAGATGGTAATTTTGGTAGTTAGTGGCGCAGATGGTAATTTTGGTAGTTAACGGTGCAGATGTTAATTTTGGTAGTTAGTGGCGCAGATGGTAATTTTGGTAGTTAACGGTGCAGATGGTAATTTTGGTAGTTAGTGGTGCAGATGGTAATTTTGGTAGTTAACGGTGCAGATGGTAATTTTGGTAGTTAGTGGTGCAGATGGTAATTTCTGGTAGTTAACGGTAAAGTGCTAAAGTTAGTTTGTACTTAATGATATAGAAGTTCCTACAGTACACTCCTACAATGTCCTGAAGTCATTTTAGAGTGGTCATCTTGAGTTACATCAGTCAATGTCCGAAGCCGCCATGCACTCCAGGTCCTGCCATTTTTTTCAGTAACATGCTCTCGGTTGTCAGAAGTCATTTCTTTTATCGGCTTTGTATCCGTTCCCTCGCACACCATGCCGTAACTTCTTTTTAGGAACTGCTGGGAGGTTTACATGCTCCTGCAGGAGGTTCCTGTGTTCTCGCACTCAGTACCAGTTATTTATAAGATTTCTTCTTTTTACAAGCCCAGCACCGCAGCTGTCTTCCTGCTCTGGTTACTGCTGGGGATGAAGCGCTCCAGGGCCTTTTTTCCGAGAACGTTCCAAACTGCCCAGCTTTAAATCCCTGTGCTGCTGTTGAATTTAAAACCTAGAAATCAATGTTCCTGCCAAGCAGGGCTGAAACCACCAAACGGTCGAGCTGCTGCACTTTAAAACATGTAAAAGGACAATTTTCTTCCTGGTCTTTTACTCTAACGGATTTCTCACATAAACAAAATCATAATCATTCAATTTCCCAGCTGAGCGATCATTTCAGCCCTGCTAAATACAGACGTCAAACAGTAACGTCCCTAATTCAGGAGTACCGGAATACGGCATTCCATATTTAAACTGCTAAATATATTGGAATTCAGACAGGTGGTCATCAGAATACACTCCCATTGAACAGATCACATAGCGACTGTGCACTCTAAGGTTTAATGGCATCACTAATTTCCCATAAGCCCCTGATATAAATATAGTAGGCAGGGCACACAGCGTAGCCCACCTGTCCGTGGAGCTGACACACAGGCAGTCCTGGAACTTCAAGGATGATTTCACATTCATAGAGGGGAAAGGTGACGGGAATGTTACCGTGCCGTGCTTCCTCCGCCCGCCGGGATAGAGCTACTCTCCACATCCAGAGGCTTCTAACCTAAAGAGACACTCTGAGGAGAGTTTGGTGTTTGTCCTGACCAGAACACGCCTGCTCCCTATATAGTGCACTACACCTCCCTGCTCCCTATATAGTGCACTACACCTCCCTGTTCCCTACATAGTGCACTACACCTCCCTGCTCCCTACATAGTGCACTACACATCCCTCCTCCATACATAGTGCACTACACATCCCTCCTCCATACATAGTGCACTACACATCCCTCCTCCATACATAGTGCACTACACCTCCCTGCTCCATACATAGTGCACTACACATCCCTGCTCCATACATAGTGCACTACACCTCCCTGCTCCATACATAGTGCACTACACATCCCTCCTCCATACATAGTGCACTACACATCCCTCCTCCATACATAGTGCACTACACATCCCTCCTCCATACATAGTGCACTACACCTCCCTGCTCCATACATAGTGCACTACACCTCCCTGCTCCATACATAGTGCACTACACCTCCCTGCTCCATACATAGTGCACTACACCTCCCTGCTCCATACATAGTGCACTACACCTCCCTGCTCCATACATAGTGCACTACACCTCCCTGCTCCATACATAGTGCACTACACCTCCCTGCTCCTTACAAAGTGCACT
>JAMWET010004178.1:0-27749 GCA_024036415.1 Prochilodus magdalenae | reverse complement strand
ATTCACTTCAAGGTTAAGCTGACACCATCACCCTGCATTTGCTTCAGATAGTTTCCCTTATAGAAGTTAATGCGTTGATGTAATGTGCCAGTGTACAGTAAAGACGGTTAAACTCAGAACACAAATGTAGGAATCCAGATTTAATGCTTCCTTCGTGAACATAGCTGAAGGGTTCGCTAGAAAGTGTCCGGGTAGCAAGGTGAATTAACTCCAATTAATTTAAGCAGTGTGTGCATGTGGTCAGCGTGGCGTAATGAATACCACCACTACCTGCCAAGGTGCTCTCACACCATGTTGCTTATACATGGTTTATTTTATTTTGGAAGACAAGTGAAGCATAGGTATTTGAGTTCTTCTCCATACGTGAGAAACAAGCAGAGCATTGATAGTATCCATTAACCCTCACTCAGAAACCTGCTGGGTGAAATGATCATTTTCCTCATGGTAGTAAAACAGGAAAGACAGTCTTACTGTTTTAATAATAACACAGTGAAAGAACTCAGAGAAAACGATCAACAAATAATAATCACCAATAATAATAATCCTAACATATCAGTTAGTGTGATCGGTCGGCCTGTTATCAGTCTGGATAGTATAAAATACAGTATACCTCTCACTACAGAAAGGCTGAATGGAGGCCCTAAATTAGTCGGGCCCCTGGGCTTCAGCTCAAATAAACAGGGAATTAAATCTCGCTACTGAATAACTTCTAGGACTGCAGTTGAACTTCTTAGTCAATCCAGCTTCCATTCGCACGGGAACGGAGGACAGGTTCTGTTCTTTTTGGGAACTCTGAAGCTTTGTAAATGTTCTATTTTGAAAAGTGAAGATTTTTTTTCCTGTGATGTGAACCTGTAATTAAACTACACTAATAAATCCTGAATTCCCTCAACCGATTATTCAATCCAATCTCTGATTACAGTAATAATACACAATACAGAGACTGTAAGATACTTTAAATATTGTATTTTGTGTTTGTGTCCAGATGTTATTATGTCCAGATGTTGGGGTCTCCATCTGCGGTGGTCTACAGTGGATCCCTCTCTTTCTTGTAGTTGATCGTTCTCCCCTTTCCGCGTGTACCTCTCCTGGTTCGGGATTATCCTCGGTGGGTCCTCCCTCTCTACACCTGTTTCAGGTAGAAGAAAAATTTAGATAATCAGCAGCCAAACGTTTCTCCACTAGATTTCCAGCTCTATTGTGTTTATTATACTTGTTTATGTCCTTTACTCACCCAGAGGCTGGACACTCTCAGAAGGATTCAACTCCCTCTGGATGTCCAGGAGCTCTCTGACCAGTTAGACCCTGATATCATTGGAGCTCACTAGACCATCTAGAAGAGATAGAGCCAGGTTAGATCTGAGTTTAAGATGATCTCCTGCTTTTATATGAAGGACATGTGTATGTATCATCATGATATCTGTTCATCTACTTTACTCACCCAGAGGGTTCTCCAGTGGTGAGGGTGCTTGCTTCGTCTCCTGAAGGTTCTCCAGAAGTACTTCAATTATATTAGAGAGGACCACCTCTTTTGGAGGCAGAGCCCTGGCACTGCCTGAGGTGTCCTCTAGGAGGATCTGTAGGAGAACTTGGCTAATGTCCTGAATGTCCTCGGCAGTGCTCCATGGATCATCTAGAAGGAGGTAGGACAGATTAGAGCTCATAGTGAGCTGAATTCCTGCTCTGATATGAACTAGATGTGTTCTCATCATCACGCAGTCTGCTCACTTCCTCTTCTTACCCAGAGGTTCCTCCGCAGTGTTGACCTTTTTGTCTTCCAGATCGATGTTAAGATTGAGAGGCTGGACATCGGCAGGTCCGAGGTCCTCTAGGAGTATCTCCATGAGCTCCCTGATGAACCTGGCCTTGTACTCTGTGTATCTCTCTGGATCATCTAGAAGGAAGTAAGACAGATTAGAGCTCATCTTAAACTGAACTCCTGATCTGATGTTCAGTAAATGTGATTACATCATCATGCTGTCTGTTCATTTACTTTACTCACCCAGAGGCTGGACAGTGGTGGAAAATCCAACCTCCATCAGGATCTTTGCCCATTCTGTGGCTTCAGATTAGAACAAACACCAAAATTTTGCAGCTCTTGTGGATGCGATTTTCAGAAGATGCTAAATCTGAATCTACAGATGAAGGGTTAGGGTTAAACACTTGGCAAATAACATGTTTTTTTTTTCCTTTTAGCTCCATAATAAAAAAGTTTTTTTTATTTAAAACCATATGCAAAATGTAAGCCCTATTTAGTTTCCATGGTTCTATGATAATTATCCTCTAATGTGTTTGTAACAAATGGATGGATTTTCTTTTTATCCACTTTTACTTTCATCCTTCCCTTCAGGATATGCTGATGTTTGGAACTCTCAAGGAAATTCCACCTGCAGCAATACCTTTGAGTGGAGCTCTCGTTTTCCTTTGTCAAGTACCTGCGCCAACACAGTTAAACGACCAGTCGCCTGTAGCTATGAGGAATTTCAGGAAGCAGTGGACTATGGTATACAGAATTCTCCTGGGATTGGCTTTCCTTAAATCCAAGAACTATTAGGAAATCATGTTAACTTTAATGTAAGCCTTTCAACTTGAAGAATCGTTTCATTATTTAAATGTTACAATTATTTTACCAGTCTTTGTATCTAAAAAAAAAAAAAAAATGGGGCTGTTAAGTTCAACACTTAATGTCAGTTATTTTTATTTGTTCAATTTATTGGATGACATTAACACAATGTGGATTTATGTTTCAGTTTCTGTATAAAGGCATTAAAACATACAGTGCCAAGATTTAAAAAATAAAATTTTATTTTGAGGAACACATGGTGTTGTACCTGAAAGTCCAGATGGAGTTTTCAGTGTGATATATTGTTCTGCAGCCATAGTCCAGTGGACTGGTGCAGCAAGTCCATTATCTCTGTGCAGGTTTTCAAACCGATTTGAAGATCTACATCTCCACAAGGACTGCACTGAGCTGGGATAAGTGTGAAATTGCCTTAAGGCCAAGGGAGACACTGTGAACCCACAGTTCCTTCCATTGAACCGAAGCTTGTTTAAAAACCAGTAGTTATAATTTATAAAATGAAATAAATGATTGCTGAAATGAAGCATGCATCAGAATGAACTGGTTCATGTGGTATTTGACCTGTGAGGCAGGTGGTACATGGCTTCTGGTTTACCAGATGGGCAGTGGGATTGATTCACTGGTCTTATGGTGTGTGTATTCCACACGTGCTTGTATTCATCAAGTTCTCTCTGCAGTACTTCCATCAAGCTGTATCGTAGCGGACCTGTGTGTCCATGGCTGCCATTAAAGAGATGTCTCTCTCTCTCTCAGGTCACTAAAGAGAACCATCCAGAATTGTGTCCTACAGAAAGAATAACAAACCATCAAACTCAGTTTAGCCAAAGTTCAGCAGTCTTTAACAAGTAGTGATGTTTGACTGGTCTATGTATTATCACATGAGGACAGACATGGGGAGCAATTCCTGCACCATTTACTGATTAGTGTGCTCAGGCACACCGGATTAAAGGTTTAGCTGGTGTGCAAATATATTAGATATTTATTTTAAATTAAATATTAATTTCTGATTTTATATCCAAAAAGAATCCTGGATCTTTACAGACAAACAAATGGTGTAAAAACTTGTACTACTGTTTATAGGGGTCAGAAATAATTTCATCCAATTTATTTGTAGAATTCTTTTCAGTAACCAAAGGTGCATGATTCACCTGTTACCTTTGTTTTCTCAGGTACGATCACCAGCTTTCAATGCGTTGATTCGAGGTTGAGGTGCCATACATGTGACTCAGTGCTCCTGCAAATTCATCCCTGTGATCAGATCTTAGTGTACAGTGCATAGCAGCCATTACTCCATTTCCTGTACCGCAGTCTGTGCAGAGACGCATGGGAAGCATGGCAAAGTCGGCTACACATTGCAAATAACTCTGAGCGATAATTCCAGGATCGTTGTTGGAGCTTGCACACTTGACCCGCATTACCTTTATTGAAAAGCCATCAATACAGCCACTGACTGTGATACCATACGGTTTCAGTTCGTCATAGTCATCCACATGCCAGACCTGGTTTGGCAATCCTTCACAGACCTGCATTCTTGAGCTTACTTACTTTAAAGTACTTAGACTCATGGAAATGTTGTGTTTAGTCATCAGTAAATCCAAAATAATTTCATGTGTGTGGCCTTCTTTGAAATACACATGGATCAGCTCATCATCTGAGGGGGCTTCTTAAATTGTAGCTGCACCTAAAGTATGGGAATGAGGTCACTAGATCTGTGCAGCTGAGGTACATGATATGCCCAAGTCTGAGATTGCTCATGTCATGTAGTTTCTAATAAAAACACTACACGCCATCTTTAGAAGATACAAAGCATTCAGAACATCAGACTCTCACTTATTCACATTAGGTGGGGAAATCTGCACTCAAGTCCACAATGAATTTTAAGAATTTCCAGCCCTCCCACGACCCCTAGTTGGAATAAGCGGCTTTGACAATGAATGAATGAATTTTAGGAATTTTTAACTACATACAACTATTATTAATTAAACATAAAGATATAAATAAAAATAATCTAAAACAAGCATCAAAGCAACGAAGTGGCTAAAGAGCATTATGCAGATAACTCACCATTATCTCAAAATACTCCTAAAAACTGAATATTTCTGCCACAGGAAGCACAAAGTCACCCCCGGTGTCTCAAAAATGTACCACAAAATGGACAAAACAACCTGAGGAGAAACAAGAATTAGAAAATGGCTTGGGTGTCACTTTTCTTTTCAAATCTACCCCATAGTAAATAATTAGTATAGCAAAAATATTTCATTGTTAATGACAATCAAATAAGATTCATAAAATTATTTATACCGTCACGAAATTAAATCACTAACATTTTAGAATTTTACTGTTTTATACAGGATTTTCTGTTCACCTTCAGTGAGGTTGCCTCAAATTTCTTTTTTACATTTGTCGATAGGTTTAAAGAGGGTGATTAAATAAATGCAGCACTATTTAAGGTGGAACGAAACGTAAACAGGATGAATATCTATTAATAAACAGTTAAACCTTAATTTTAGACACTCGGTGTGCATTGTTTAAGGTGGAACGAAATGTAAACAAGAGAAACTGGTTAATAAACAGAAAGAATATCTATTAATAAACCGTTAAACCTTAATTTTAGCCACTCGTGGTGCATTGTTTAAGGTGGAACGAAATGTAAACACGAGGACCTGGTTAATAACCGACTGAATATTCATTAATAAACAGATAAAACTTTTACTGGAACTGGGGCTGTCTCGGCTCTACGTCCAGGTCCACGCAGCCCGCTCTCGAATGGGTCCGTCCACTTTCTGTGTCCCCCGGAAACACTTCCGTTGTGTTTTGGGGTTTTTCAGTGTTGTCAGTGTTTGCTGCGCGTGTGAGACTTTGCAGCGCGCTCGGGTAATCTTTTGCAGGCGGTCTCATTTTGATGCTGGTGTTTTTTTTTAGATCTTGCAGCGCGTTTTTAACTTTCGGCCACCGTACCCACCTGTTTTTTTTATATTCGCCTGCAGTTCCTGGAGTGGACAATAGGTGGCGTGCTCTGCACGTTCCGTTGTTCACAGAGTATCGCCTGAGTTAATAGGCTATATGCACACTCTCTTCCGCATTCCGCAGTGAGCCAGCTTCATCACTTCCTGTCTTGCTAGTAAACAGCGCAGCTATGGCGTTTTTCACTCGCTCGCTTCAGGATTTGCCCAGCCTCCGAGTCTCTCTATTGAAGATCATCTTTGTGTCCTGCATATGAGCTGTTGTTTATTATTACTCAGTGTGTGGTGTTTATGAAGTACGATGTGGAATTTTTTATGGTAAAGCAATGCAGTCGTACGAGGTGCAGAGGAAGCCATTGTCCCTCCTGAAGACCATGTCTGTCTTTTCCAGACCTCCTCTTTTTCTGCTGACCCAGTTTGCCTTTATGGCCTCAGATCTTATGTTACAGCTCCACCTGGTGGAGATTTGGACAGTCACTGTTCTGTTCAGGTGCTGTATGTTAACCCAGGGTCTTGTTGGTTGGAGACTCTGCGTTCCCGTCCACATGATCCCCTGCTATATAGTCCACTTTGACATATTCCCAAATTCAGACGAGCTGATAATGGATCATTCTTATACCAGACAGACTTAGACTAACCTCAGCTGTGACCTGAGCACAGACAGTGTCTTTAACCAAGTATTTGTGATCGCACGCATCTAATACAGTCCAATCAAACATATTGATCCAAGTCTTCACAAGACCATAGCAGCACATTAGCAGGTTTAACTTTCTAACTAGGTTTGTTTAACTGGACCTGGAAACTAACAGTAGTAAGGAGGTTCTGTTGTACGTATGTTCAGTTTAAACCAATTTAGAAACCAAGCAACGTAAACAAGCAACATGACCTCAAATGTAGCTTAGTAATATTTTTGCACATTTTTTCTTTTAATTACACAAATTACACCTAAATTACATCATCAAAAGAAAAAACACACTGCACCCAGAAGGAATCAACCAACAGGAATGAAACTGGATGGGCAGGTGTGATGATATACGTGTCACTCTTGGCCTGGCATGTGATGTAAGCAGGGACGGGCCTTATCTCTGTACCTGACTGACCCAACAGGCACCATTACAGACATCCAGCGAGCAGTGGTGTCCTCCATGAGTCATCCTGTTAGTGCAGCACCATTGTCAGACGGCTGCACCAAACAGGACTACATGTACACAGACCGTTACCACGACTGTCCTTAACACCACGTCACCGTCACCAAAGACTGCAGTGGTGTCGTACCAGACTGTCATGGAGTGACTCAGAATGGCAGCGGGTCATCTTCAGTGACGAGTCCCGCTTTAGTCTTGGTGGAGACGCCCAACGAATCCGTGTGTGGAGGCACCGTGGTCAGCACCAAGAGGAACGGTTTGTTGTCACACATCCAGAAGGCCTGGTGTTACTCCACCTCCACCCCTACCGCACCATCTGCAGGAACTGTGTGAGGATATTCAAGTTGCATGAGATGGATTATCACAGGACACCATTAGGAACCTCTACAGCTCCATACCGAGACGTCTGGCATGTTGGGTTAGCAAACACGGCGGCCCGACGCCATACTGAGAGACAGACTTCTGTATGTGTAGCTCAATAAATATTGATCATATCAGTCTAAATTCATCATCAGTTATTGATCCTGGTCACCTTTATCTTCCTTCCCAACAGCACCGCACTCCCACACCTCCTTCTGGGTGCAGCTGTTCTTCTGATGGTGAGTATATTAAACCTAGTGACAGGAAGTGGACGGAGGGGCGTTTGTGTTATATCTGTCCATTTAATTTGGCACCTGCATTGGCAAAGTGCCAGGCTTACGTGCAGATCTCAGTTGACACGATGTGTATCTGATGCTCAGTGAATCTCACACCAGAGGACTCTCACCTTTCACCTGTTGCTAGGCACCGTGTTGCACGTGTTGCTGTGTGCATGTGCAGGCCTGAGTTTGTTTGTCTGCAAATGGGCAGGACAACTTTAACCTCATCAAAGGAGCTCTCAGAACCATGATGCCTTCTGCTGTTGGCCTAACGACATCACCTCTGCTCTTTTGCACACATGGTGGGTTTTTCCAACCTCAGTGTGGACCACTGACTCGTTTGCCCACACGCATCGTGTCAAAGCCACCACTCTGTTGCTTCACTTTATATGTAGCTCTGTTTCCTGTTTGTTGATTATAGCTGTACACTTCAGGAGCCTTGAAGGTGCTATTGTCCCCCAAACTGTGGCCCTTTACTGCTGTTAATTACTGCTTAATATACAAGAGCTGATTCTGTCTCTGGGTGAGAGTCCCTCCTGCCATCCATCTATCCCTCAGTCCTGACCAGCTTCCAGTCCTTACTGATATACAGCTTCTCCACAGCGAGATACTGCCACCACCATGCTTCACTGTGGGAATGATGAGGGGAAGTGTTGGGTTTGTGCCCCACACAACATTCTCCATGATGGCCAAAAAGCTCTGACCAGAGATCAGTTATCTTTGGGGTCTTTGTTGAACCTCTGATTAGGCTTTGATTATTGGTAGGCGGCCTTTGGAGCCTCAGAACCGGTTGACATGTGACACTATGGTGACAGTTTGATTGCACACAGATGGGCCCATGTGATTTCTGAAGGTCATTTTTGGGTGGGAGGGTGCGGTACATAACTGGATGTGGCTCATGTTGTCTAAATATAAGTTACTCTTGCCTCACACACCCTTGCTAATCTGCCTGGTGCGGGTAGGCTAGGCGAGGTGTTAGCTGTGTGGGCTGTGTTAGACATAAATGTCAGTCTAGCCTTCATTGCTTTACACCTATGGTGTCTTCACAGTCATGTATCACACCAGCCCAACACCCATTAACACTCCACCACAAGTGTTCAGAGTAACAGCTGGACTACAGTCTGTAACTATAGAACTGCAGAGGGCAGAAAGAGGGATGGAGTATTAATAAAGGGCCCAGTGGTGACATATCCTCAGCATCATATCTCCAGTACACTAACGTTACAGGAGCGGGGAACCTCCTTATCTTTGACCTGGAATGAATGGAACCAGGATTTTCCAAGCGGCTTAGGAATTGTGTATTAGTCCTTTCATCATTAAACTTTTAGAATTTTATAAAGGTCAGCCAGTTTTATAAATACCATCGAACTGACTATTACAATGCATAGAGTTTTTATATCTAATGGTCTCCATTTTTACTCTGATGTGCCAAAAATCATGGGACAGGAACTCGTACTGTGCAGAAACCCAGCTAGCCTGGCAAACTCGACATGGCAACTGTTCCACAAGTGGATGGAAGACGTCTGGAGGGATGTTGAGCCATGCTGTTTAGATAGCCACCACAGATCTGTGGTATTTGTAGGTCTCTGGGGTGGGAATCATATGTCGGGCGGCGACACATCAGCACGCCCCAGAATCCTCAAACCAGTTCTGGACAACTTTGGCCCGATGCCATGGTGCATTATCCTACCTGTTGGAAAATCCTAATGTTGTCGGGGTACATGAAGTCCATGAAGGACTGTAAATGGTTGCCAAGCAGTGAAACGTAGCGGGCACCGGTCAATGACATGTTGACGATGAGCAGTGAGTCCAACCCGTGCCATGAGAACACACCCCACACCAGTATGGAACCACCACGGCCTGTACAGTGCCTTGTTATCATGGGGTCTGCACCACACATGAACGCTACCATCTGCCTGAAGAGTAAGAGACACTCTGGTGGCTCCATGTCCACTGGAAGCTAAAGGACGCTGCAGTGACCTGTGGGATATGCCTGTGGGGCTCCTGCATTGAAAGTGGGTGTGTCTTCAACCAGAGGCAACTTTTGAAATGCAATGTCCCGTCCATTTGGCCCCTTTGCTTAGATAACACCTCACAGCTTATACAGGTGTGGACGTCCCCAAGCCATCTCCTGAGGTAACACCACTCCATAATCAGTTCATACATACTGCTATCCCATGATGTAGCACTGTCCACTGTCTCCTAGCACCACCCAGCATCTCTCTTTCTCTACGTTATATTAATCAGACCAGAAAAGCCACAGCTGGGCCCTGCAAGTCTCCCCTAGTGGACGTCCCCAAACACGCACCACATATAACAATGCCATGGACATCATTCAAGACGAGGTATAGGCCACGCCTCCATCTATTTAAACCACTGCATGTTGTCTTAGTGTCTAGTATGATCAGAAAGATGGGGTGGGCTTCATCCCTGGCTCTTCTGCTCCTCAGTGCTGGTGAGTGATAATGGTCTCTATTAGGAAGTTATTAAATATAGAAATATGAGAATAATATACACTTCTTTATTAGACCCCTATTTAATTAACACTGTATGAGCTGGTGTGTGTATGTTCTGAACCCCAGACAGTCTGTGTTCTCTGTAGAGAGCTGTGTGTACTGTGTGTTGCAGGTGTACTATCAGTGACCGTGGGTTCTCAGACCACGTTAATGTTGGAGGTAGAAGCTGGAGATGATGTTACCGTCTGGTGCAATCATAGTTTAATAGAACCGGCTCATATATCCTGGTATAAGCACACCAATACCTCTGTTCCAGAGCGCCTCACCTGCCTGTACTACAAACTGTTCTCCCCACCGAGTCCCTGTGCCTTTGTTTCTCAAAGTAACCGGACGGTGATGAACCTGAACTCTGAGAATGCATCTCTCCGTATAACTGAGGTTAACTACACTGACTCAGGACTCTACTACTGCTGCACTCAGAGGGGTGACCACATCACCTTCACCAACTCAACCTTCCTGCTAGTGCAAGGTAACGATCAACGATGAATAACCTCTGAACTGAACGTCTCTCTCCGTCAAAATAAACCATATTAAACTCCATCATATAAATATTCCTTCTTCAGATCGAGATGTACTGCTCTTCAGGAACAGCTCCAGAGGTCAGTCCTCTTTAACTCTGTTCTTATTCTGTAAATTCTCTGTAGCATTACTGCATCATATAGTGTTATAATGAGAATCCTTTATTGGTTTAAGCTTCCTGCTCCTCAGAGCTCTTCTTCATCCTGACTGTGGTCTTCAGTGCTGTGGTGGTGATTCTCGTCAGTGCTCTTCTCATTCTGACGGCCAGAAAACACTGCAGAGATGGTACGACTGGCTGATCTTCTACTGAACATTAATAAACTGCTTCAGAAATGATGTTTCCTATCAGCATGTATTCTATATTATTTATATATCAGTATTTAAAGAAAATATAAAAAGACATAATATATAAAAAAAACATAAAATATAAAATACAGTTATATTAATGTAATATTTTGTTCATGTGGAAATTGTGTGACAGATTTTATTACGTGTGCTTTTTAATCTTAGCACCCTAACTACATTTCTGGGACTGAACCACTTCATTAGTGTAGCTAAATATTTAGGGCTTTTTGAAAAATGAAGCAAATGAATCTGTTACTGAACACCACAAAATTAGTGCATTACATTCATATGTATATTCAATAAATCAATATTTTGAGGCACACTATCACTTATAAGTCCAGTACAGAGCACTGGTAAACTAGTTACAGAGGTAAACCCTGTGTTAACTGTGAACTGAACACTGTAAACCCTGTGTTAACTGTGAACTGAACACTGTAAACCCCGTGTTAACTGTGAACTGAACACTGTAAACCCCGTGTTAACTGTGAACCCTGTGTTAACTGTGAACTGGAACAGTGTAAACCCCGTGTTATACTGTGAACTCACTGAACACTGAAACCCAGTGTGTAACTGAACTGAACACTGTTAGGTTAGTCTGTATTGTGTATCATTCATTTTCACCATCATTTTAAAAGCCTCTGTTCTACATGCAGACCGTCTGATTATCTGATCTGTGTATAAACAGTTTGGGGGGGATGATGGGATTTTCTGAGCTTGCTGTCGAGCTGTAAGTGTGAAAGTGTGCTGGGTCCAGTTCTGATGTAGTCCAGAATGATTTTCATGATCACTCCATCATGCACAGCTAACTAACTCCCTACACTCCTTATTACAGATGCTGGATCTACACGGAGAGAAGAGAAGGAGGTACATACAGAGCCAGTTTACACTAACCTGCAGAACCAGCCTCGCAGCTCATCCTCTACAGAAACACAGCTCTGCACATTTAAACACACCATCAGTTCATTTACTGAATTTCACATGTGGGAGGTCAAATAGAAAATATAATGTGGCCTGTGCAAAAGTTCTGGCACATTAGATACAGTATGTTATGTCTTATTTTGTCCAGCATAGTGTATGTGTAATACATTTTAGACAACGTTCCTTTACTTTCCTTTCTTAAACAAATGTAATACAAATGCATTGTTTCTGTTTTTTAATTTGATTAACTACATATGTACTGAATTCATTATTATCATTACAGGAGAGAGATGGTGAAATGATGAACTACACTGCTCTACAGTTCACTAATTGGAAAGTGAAGAGATCAGCCGGACACAGCGAAGACACCTGTGTTGTTTATTCTTCAGTAAGACATTAATATTGTATTTTAATAGAGGTCCCAGGTCAAATTTAGCTGATCTTCAGTGTGGAAAAAATAAAATAATGTATAAAATGTGCCATAACAGTTATTTTTCCCCTTAAATATGACAAAATCTGAATTAATATTTGTATAAAACTTTTACTTTCAATAATCATTGCATGTAAACAGCATAAACTTTTTATATAACTAAACATTTAAAAATTAATCTATACAAGCTACTGCATTAAGATCTTTTGCATAAATTTAGGTGTATTTAAAAAAAAAAATCATCAAATGGTTAATTTTTTTACATGGATAAGTGATGGTTATAATGCATACTTAACTGTACGTTTTAAAAAAAAAATATTATTGCGGTTTAATAATTTCTTGCAAGCTTCCTGTCTATGAAATATGGTCAATAAATGACTGGCTGCGTATCTAATTAGCCTGTTACTGTGTTTTGATTCATTTTGATTATTCATATCTCTCACTGCAAACTCCTGCTGTATTTTTCTGTTGTGATTAACAAAAATACATAACCGTGGTCACATTTATTACATAAAGAAAACAACATTAGAGATACACAGAATTCCCCTGACGGTGCGGTAATGTTTGCACATCTGTTTGGTTACTAAGCTTAGACTTTTTAACTGATTAGTTTCATTTTTCTGGCTGATGTATTTATTATCAAAGAAAAAAAAGTAATGAATTAATCATTATAAGGCTGTTTATATGGTTAACTGATTTGCTAACTTTTACATTTTTAAGTAGTTTACTTTGTACTTGTAAGGAAAAATAATATTCAGTAAGTAAATACAATATTTGTAAATTATAAAGTAAATTATCACCTACAATAAGTATAACTGAAAAACTTTATTTATAGAACATTTACAGAACTAAGCCTCGTGTTAAGAGTTGACTGAACACTGAAACACTACTAGACGACTAGGCTTCTCTCCACCGTTCGTTTTTGACCCAATATTTTTTAAAGCATTGTTATACATGCATGATCTACGAGGTCAGATCCTGCAGGCCGGCTGCTTGATGGATCTTTGTACGAGCAGTAGCCGTTTGGTGGTTTGTTGGTTGAATGGTGACCTGTGGTCGTGTTTTCTCACCTGGCTGTTTACCTGTGGGTGTGAAAGTGCAACGGAACAATAACAAAGTCCATCCAACGGCAGTTCTCACCTCTCACACATAGAGCATCCTGTAGCCCTGACAGAACTGTGAAAACACGTTGACAGACAGACCATGTTGAACCTTTCATAACCAACAACATCCTAATCCAAAAACTATATTATAACTTATAATGTAAAATACAATGTTGGTTTACTTTACATCCACTCAGACTTAATTTAACCAGCCATAGTTCAATGTTTCTTTAAGATTTGTTCGAAAGTGTCTTGATTTTATGATCCCCAGTGAACATATCTTCAGGGGACCAGCCTCAGGGTAGCGGGTATGGATGCGGAGGGTGAGAGGCCAATCATTAGCTCAGGCTGATTCTGTTCATCAAGACTTCTGATCAGGACAGAGGAGAAATGTAGATTCCCACTGCACAGTTCAAACCAGGAACAGGCCCAAACCCGAACTGATCCATAACAGTATGTATCCTAACATGACCTCCTACAATGTCTCTGTGTGCAGTAGAATTAACATCACTGTTCTCTGGAACGAGGAGGCCAAAACCCGTAACGTACCCAGTTGCTAGTGAGTGTGGTTGACCAATTTATTGAACAGGTTTCCACGACTCCAGGGTCCAGAGTACACCACTCCATCCAATGCTTGGTGTTATGCATAGTGAACCTGGACTAGTTTGCAGCTGCTCAGTCATGGAGACCCATATCATAAGGCAACAGTTCTCCCTGTTCCTGTGGGCTGTAGGCTTAATTTTATACACCTGTTGGCAATGGGTGTGGCTAAAACACCTGACCTCCTGCCATGACTGTTTGTTGTCTTCCAGCACTGTTAAAGTAATGTCCACTCTAGCTCACTCTTTGGTTGTGTGTGATGTGTCACATATAAAGCAGTCAAGATGATTAAACTCTGGTATAAGTGAAGTCTGGTGGAGAGGGGAGCCTTACTCTAGCATTACATTTGATTGATAACAGGTCACTTGGTTTTGAATATTTAATGAACACATATTTTAACAAACTACTTAATCTGTTGTACATGACAGCTGACTCTGCTTTATCACTTCCCCTTTGCTAGCTAAAGGCTACACAGCTAACAACATGTTTATAGGCAGACTAATCAGCTGTGTGTTCAAAATTCTCAAAACTAAACTCATGGTAAAGTTGAAGTTGCATGGCTGCAGATGGTGCAGTAGGGTTGGAGGTGGAGGGACACCAGGCCGTCTGGACGTGTGACGTCAACAACGAACCGTTCGTCTTGGTGCTGACCACGGTGCCTCCACACACGGATTCGTTGGGCGTCTCCACCAAGACTAAAGTGGGACTCGTCACTGAAGATGACCCGCTGCCATTCTGAGTCACTCCATGACAGTCTGGTACGACACCACTGCAGTCTTTGGTGACGGTGACGTGTTAAGGACAGTCGTGGTAACGGTCTGTGTGCATGTAGTCCTGTGTGGTGCAGCCGTCTGCCAATGGTGCTGCACTAACAGGATGACTCATGGAGGACACCACTGCTCGCTGGATGTCTGTAATGGTGGCTGTTGGGTCAGTCAGGTACAGAGATCAGACCCGTCCCTACCTGAATCATTCTTACAATGTCAAACCGACCCACCAAGTTTCATTCCCGTCGGTTGATTCCTTCAGTGAGCAGCTATATGTGTATCTGTTCTTTAATAATGAGGGTATAAACATGTAAACATTACTTCCACCTTGTGTAAGATCTCTGATAGCTGCAGAGGATATTTCTACCACTGGAAACATTAACAGCAGATCTCAGGCTGTGGATCAGTCTACTAACTGAGATCAGATGATCAGACTATCCCAACAGTCCTTTGAACTTATAACGCACTTACATGTCTCGGTATTGAGCACGTTGTTGTCGCGAGTGCTTGCGAGGCTCAGCGTCTCACCAGTTTTGTTAAAATAGTGTGTGTATAGCTAATTATTTTTTCCTACGTTTTCTTAGACTCATTCTTTCAAACTACAGATACAGACGGACATTGCTGGATATTAATCATCGCTACACAAACATCGCTTTGGACCATCTCCTCAACTTCCAGTGCTACCTAGCATCTTTCTACACTATTCATAACTACACAGTCTGTTACTGCACCCTTCTTATCTGCACAGTTACTGTACATACTGTATATGAACTCACTGCCATGTATCTTTTACTCTGCATGCACACCCTTTATTACATATGTGCTTTCACAGTACCTACACCCTACACTGTATTCTCTCCATCCACTCTGTACGTGTGTATATTTACCCTAGATCTGTATTTATTACCACTGTACATACTGTAACCTCTGCATCGCTCGCCATGGTTACTGCCCTGCACTATATGTACCTAATACTGTATGTACTGCTCTTTCTACGTGTTATGCTCCCGAAGCGTTAACATAGATTAAACAGTCAGCCAAACTCCTTTCAAGAGCCAGGAAGATGAACGTGCTTGTTCCTTTAATGACTCAAATCAGGTGTGAAACTACAAAAACAAGAAATAAAAGAAAAGGTTCAAATACACGCCACTCGTTAATATCAATACCAACGTGACTCATCGGATAACATCAAGTTGCCGCGATGATAAACAGGTATCAAATTGCGTTATATACAAGTCATGAATATGTCAGTACCACTTAATACTTAGTCATTGCTTTCTGAAGGGTTAATGCGACAGGTTGAACCGGACAACAGTAATATAAACTCATATAAAAGCAGAACGCTGTCTGTTTACATTTAGATTACCAGTTGTGCTACATCTTTTTTTCTTCCGTGTGCGTACAAACAAAGGTTCCGCTATCAAACGGGAATCATATGAAACAGTGCAAGAGCAATACAAAACAAGGATTTTTAAGAACATAAAACAGAACACTGTATTTTGCACTTCTGGTTAGATGTGAACTGCATTTCATTGTGTCTGTACCTGCACTCTGCACAGTGACAAAGTTGAATCTAGTCTAATCTAAAGAAGATGATGTGGGAACACAGTGCTCCTTACCGAACACCACCAGGCGCTAGCTGGAATGACTAGGAAACAGTCAGGTCATCCCCAACCACTGTGACCATTATTACAGAAGGAGACCTTTTGGATGTGTGAATTATCTGTTTGGGGAATCTGTTTGTGTCTCTGTACTGACACTTGCCACTAGATGGCAGTAGGATCACCTTTGCAGCACACAGATCCATGATGAATGCTTATGCTGAAAGCACTGCAGAATATATGATGTAGTAGTAGTAGTAGTAGGTAGTTCAGTTCCTTAAAGTTTATATTGGGCTGCTTTAAATTTATTTGTGTGAGGACTTTTATGTTGAAGAGACTAAATACAGGTGAAGCGGTGGGTTTTCCTGAATATTTAGGTGGGTGGACGATTCTCAGTGGAACAGTGACACTGAGGTGTCCAGCAGCACTGGTGTGTCTGATCCACTCACACCAGCACCACACACACTAACACACATAGTAAAGTGGCTACTGAGGTCTTTATGTTTGTTATTGCTTTTTTAATAGTTTGTGAAGTATTCTTGGTTTAATATTGACTCTTTATCCACTCAGTGATTCATATACTGTATTTACTGTACATGGAGATGTTTTATATGTGTGCTGAAGTATTAATTAAATAAAGAAACTGTGGGGAAATAAGTGCAGGTCTCTTTGGAACTACCAGCTGAGTTACTCTGAATGACTACAACTAGAACATGTGACACAATATTACATTATGTAACAAGTCACAATGTCACATGAAGTCAGTTTTTTTGGCTGATGCAAATGTTTCACTTCCAGTGAAGGAAAAACACATCTGAAAAAATGTGACAACATACAATATAATGGTGTTGTTGTGTGAACCATTACCCCCACTCTGCATGCAGATTGGTCTAAATCATGAATAGAATGTTTAGGAAAAGCCCTGAGCTTTAATGTTGCATTGCTTATGAAAAAAACTGAATTTGGAATATAACGGTGTTAACTAGTTATATTGGCTAGTTAGAACGAAAATCAGTGGTATTATTTCTCATGCTGAAAGGTAATGTATATATTTTTGTATTATTATTATTATTGTTTTATTACAACCCTGGTTCCAAAATGCAGTTTTTATGCAGTGTGAAATGTAAATAAAACAGAACTCAGTGATTTGCTTGAATGAGTGATTTGAAATCCTATAGACCCATATTTTATTCACAGTAGAACATAGGACACATGGATGCATGAAAACGAGTAACAGCAGCATCAGTGCTTGAAGAAAATGAGCTAAATTACACAGCACCAACTCAGCCCAGTTAAACGCTAACACAACAGCTCAGAAGTGTGTGGTCAAAGTAGACAGGCTTGTGACTCGCTGTGCGTTCTTGTAAGGGTGGCTGTTAAAATCAGCAGCTACGCCACTTCTCTACTTTCAGTTGTCACATTCACATGATCCTACCAAAACATACTATCGCTTCCCTAAACAAATAGAGCAGACTAGTATTTATGAGGGCAAACTAGGTTGCCATATTGATGGAAAAGCTTAGTTTTGAACTTGATGGTGTTAGCAATGAAATTTATTTCAGCATTAAGAGGGACGAAAAAACAAACCATAAGCACTGAGTAGAATTAATGATCTATGTAGAATGTATGATCTATGTACAGTACAATTTATGATCTATGTAGAATTTATGATCTATGTACAGTACAATTTATGATCTATGTAGAATTTATGATCTATGTAGAATGTATGATCTATGTACAGTACAATTTATGATCTATGTAGAATTTATGATCTATGTAGAATGTATGATCAATGTACAGTACAATTTATGATCTATGTAGAATTAATGATCTATGTAGAATGTATGATCTATGTACAGTACAATTTATGATCTATGTAGAATTTATGATCTATGTAGAATGTATGATCTATGTACAGTACAATTTATGATCTATGTAGAATTTATGATCTATGTAGAATGTAGGATCTATGTAGAATTTATGATATATGTAGAATGTAGGATCTATGTAGAATGTAGGATCTATGTAGAATTTATGATCTATGTAGAATGTAGGATCTTTGTAGAATTTATGATATATGTAGAATGTAGGATCTATGTAGAATTTATGATCTATGTAGAATGTAGGATCTTTGTAGAATTTATGATATATGTAGAATGTAGGATCTATGTAGAATTTATGATATATGTAGAATGTAGGATCTTTGTAGAATTTATGATATATGTAGAATGTAGGATCTTTGTAGAATTTATGATATATGTAGAATGTAGGATCTATGTAGAATTTATGATATATGTAGAATGTAGGATCTTTGTAGAATTTATGATCTATGTAGAATGTAGGATCTTTGTAGAATTTATGATATATGTAGAATGTAGGATCTATGTAGAATTTATGATATATGTAGAATGTAGGATCTTTGTAGAATTTATGATATATGTGTAGAATGTAGGATCTATGTAAGAATTTATGATATATATGTAGAATGTAGGATCTTTGTAGAATTTATGATCTATGTAGAATGTAGGATCTTTGTAGAATTTATGATATATGTAGAATGTAGGATCTATGTAGAATGTAGGATCTTTGTAGAATTTATGATATATGTAGAATGTAGGATCTTTGTAGAATGTAGGATCTTTGTAGAATTTATGATATATGTAGAATGTAGGATCTATGTAGAATTTATGATATATGTAGAATGTAGGATCTTTGTAGAATTTATGATCTATGTAGAATGTAGGATCTTTGTAGAATTTATGATATATGTAGAATGTAGGATCTATGTAGAATTTATGATATATGTAGAATGTAGGATCTTTGTAGAATTTATGATATATGTAGAATGTAGGATCTATGTAGAATTTATGATATATGTAGAATGTAGGATCTTTGTAGAATTTATGATCTATGTAGAATGTAGGATCTTTGTAGAATTTATGATATATGTAGAATGTAGGATCTATGTAGAATGTAGGATCTTTGTAGAATTTATGATATATGTAGAATGTAGGATCTATGTAGAATTTATGATATATGTAGAATGTAGGATCTTTGTAGAATTTATGATATATGTAGAATGTAGGATCTATGTAGAATTTATGATATATGTAGAATGTAGGATCTTTGTAGAATTTATGATATATGTAGAATGTAGGATCTTTGTAGAATTTATGATATATGTAGAATGTAGGATCTTTGTAGAATTTATGATATATGTAGAATGTAGGATCTATGTAGAATGTGTGATCTATGTAGAATGTATGATCTATGTAGAATGTATGATCTTTGTAGAATTGATGATATATGTAGAATGTAGGATCTATGTAGAATGTAGGATCTATGTAGAATGTGTGATCTATGTAGTATGTATGATCTATGTAGAATGTGTGATCTATGTAGAATGTATGATCTATGTAGAATGTGTGATCTATGTAGTATGTATGATTTGTGTAGAATGTGTGATCTATGTAGAATGTATGATATATGTAGAATGTGTGATCTATGTAGAATGTATTACCTATGTAGAATGTGTGATCTATGTAGTATGTATGATCTATGTAGAATGTGTGATCTATGTAGAATGTATGATCTATGTAGAATGTGTGATCTATGTAGTATGTATGATTTGTGTAGAATGTATGATCTATGCTGAAGGGTACAGTATAGTGATATAACTCACACCTCCACTACAAATGAACTCACTGAAAATACTACTAATATTGCCAGTAATGATAACACTGTATTGACAAAGAACTGGGCTCGACGCACAGCAAAGCTAAAGACCAAAGGAGGTTTATTTGACAAGTTGATAGTCAAACACAACAGTAAACTCAAGGCAAACATAACAGAAGGGGTAATGCAGGTTCATAGACAGTGGGACAGGTAGAGGTCAATCACCAGGAAGTCAAAACAATCAGGCAAACAGATCATGGGATGAGCAAAAGAGAGTAAGTCAAAGACAAAGGAAGTCAGAACCAGAGATTTGAGCAGAGGGCAAGAGAGAACCGCTTAGAGTTGCAAACAGGGGTTTGGTCAAACTTCTCAAAAAGAATATGTGTGGGGTTTAAAAACAGGAACTGAGGAAAACATCAGCTGGCATCAATCAGTATTCTGGTGAGCTAGAGCGTGAATGATGGTTGACTGGGGACATGTGAATGTGACGTCATCAGGTAAGTGCACTCTGGGAAATAGGGTTTGGGAGATCAGCAGTGTCAGGGAGGCCTGAGGGAGTCCAAGATGGACGGAGAACGAGGACGACCACGGTGACCATTCCCCCTACTACCAGATGGCCGAGAAAGGGAGGCCCAGGACCTGGTCTGGCCAGGGACCCTTCCCACAGAACGAATCCTCTGGCAACCAGTGGATGGGCTGAGAGACAGCTGTCTAGGACGACCATGTTGGCGGCCAGCGTATGTCACCAAATATTCATAGTGCCCCCTGGTGGTGAGGAGTCAATCAAGGCTGGTAAAAGACAAAACAATCCTTGATAGCGCAGAGTGACAGGGATTAACAAAGACCTCATGACCATGCCCAGAGTTTGACTACTCACCACTGTATTCAGTATTCTCGTGAGCTAGTGCGTGAATGATTGGATGACTGGGGACATGTACGTGTTTTGTTACATTGGGTAGTGCACTCTGGGAAATGGAGTCCCGGAGATTGGAGGTGTCAGCCTACACCTACACCCACCTACACCCACTCCTAAACCTAACCTTACTGTAACTACAGCACTAAACCTACACCCACTCCTAAACCTAACCTTACTTTAACTACAACACTAAACCTACACCCACTCCTAAACCTAACCTTACTTTAACTACAGCACTAAACCTACACCCACTCCTAAACCTAACCTTACTTTAACTACAGCACTAAACCTACACCCACTCCTAAACCTAACCTTACTTTAACTACAGCACTAAACCTACACCAACACTCCCTAAAACCTAAAACCTAACCTTACTTTAACTACAGCACTAAACCTACACCCACTCCTAAACCTAACCTTACTGTAACTACAGCACTAAACCTACACCCACTCCTAAACCTAACCTTACTTTAACTACAGCGCTAAACCTACACCCACTCCTAAACCTAACCTTACTTTAACTACAGCACTAAACCTACACCCACTCCTAAACCTAACCTTACTTTAACTACAGCACTAAACCTATCACCCACTCCTAACCCTAACCTTAATTCTTTAACTACAGCCTACTAACCTACACCCCACTCCTAAAATCCTAACCTTAACTTTAACTACAGCACTAAACCTACACCCACTCCTAAACCTAACCTTACTGTAACTACAGCACTAAACCTACACCCACTCCTAAACCTAACCTTACTGTAACTACAGCACTAACCCTACACCCACTCCTAAACCTAACCTTACTGTAACTACAGCACTAAACCTACACCCACTCCTAAACCTAACCTTACTTTAACTACAGCACTAAACCTACACCCACTCCTAAACCTAACCTTACTTTAACTACAGCACTAAACCTACACCCACTCCTAAACCTAACCTTACTTTAACTACAGCACTAAACCTACACCCACTCCTAAACCTAACCTTACTGTAACTACAGCACTAAACCTACACCCACTCCTAAACCTAACCTTACTTTAACTACAGCACTAAACCTACACCCACTCCTAAACCTAACCTTACTTTAACTACAGCACTAAACCTACACCCACTCCTAAACCTAACCTTACTTTAACTACGCACTAAACCTACAACCCACTCCTAAACCTAACCTTACTTTTAACTGCAGCGCTAAACCTCAACCCTACACCCACTCCTAAACCTAACCTTACTTTAACTGCAGCGCTAAACCTACACCCACTCCTAAACCTAACCTTACTTTCAACACAGCTCAAAACGTAAACCCACTACTAAACCTAACCTAACTTTAAATACAGCGCAAAACCTACACACACTCCTAAACCTCACCTTTACTTTTAACTACAGCGCTAAACCTACACCCACTCCTAAACCTAACCTTACTTTAACTACAGCGCTAAACCTACACCCACTCCTAAACCTAACCGTAGTTTAACTACAGCGCTAAACCTACACCCACTCCTAAACCTAACCTTACTTTAACTACAACACTAAACCTACACCCACTCCTAAACCTAACCGTACTTTAACTGCAGCGCTAAACCTACACCCACTCCTAAACCTAACCTTACTTTAACTACAGCGCTAAACCTACACCCACTCCTAAACCTAACCTTACTTTAACTACAGCGCTAAACCTACACCCACTCCTAAACCTAACCTTACTTTAACTACAGCGCTAAACCTACACCCACTCCTAAACCTAACCTTACTTTAACTACAGCGCGGCTAAACCTACACCCCCCTCCTAAACCCTAAACCTTACTTTAACTACAGCGCTAAACCTACACCCACTCCTAAACCTAACCTTACTTTAACTACAGCACTAAACCTACACCCACTCCTAAACTTAACCTTACTTTGACTACAGCACTAAACCTACACCCACTCCTACACCTAACCTTACTTTAACTACAGCACTAAACCTACACCCACTCCTAAACCTAACCTTACTTTAACTACAGCACTAAACCTACACCCACTCCTAAACCTAACCTTACTGTAACTACAGCACTAAACCTACACCCACTCCTAAACCTAACCCTTATAACTTTAAACTTACAAACACTAAACCTACACCCACTCCTAAACCTAACCTTACTGTAACTACAGCACTAAACCTACACCCACTCCTACACCTAACCTTACTTTAACTACAGCACTAAACCTACACCCACTCCTAAACCTAACCTTTCTTTAACTACAGCACTAAACCTACACCCACTCCTTAACCTAACCTTACTTTAACTACAGCACTAAACCTACACCCACTCCTAAACCTAACCTTACTTTAACTACAGCACTAAACCTACACCCACTCCTAAACCTAACCTTACTTTAACTACAGCGCTAAACCTACACCCACTCCTAAACCTAACCTTACTTTAACTACAGCGCTAAGATCTAGTGTAGATCTAGTGTTGGGTAATAACTCAAGCCCTTCAAGCTACATATTTTTTTTCTCAAGCTGTACTGGGTTTATGGTATTTTCTTCTCTTCTCACAGTCAGATATCTAACTTTTGCTGCATCTACCATCACCTTCTGTAGGGTATGTCTATGTTTACCTTATGATTCACCACAGCCTTTTGGCTGGATAGGTTTGGTTGGTGAACGATTCTCAGTACAGCTGTGTCTAATCCACTCACACCAGCACAACACACCACCACCACATCAGTGTCACTGCAGTGCTGAGAATGGTCCCATAATACCTGCTCTGTGGCAGTCCTGTGGGTGTCCAAATAAGAAGACTGATGTTAAAGGTTTACATTGTTGGATTGAAAAAGATGTTTTGGCCCTCAACCTTGCTACTGACTGGCAAAATTGAAGGTTGTGTGTAATTAGACCCGTAGGGCCAGACAAATGTGATATTATTTAATAAATTGTTGTGCTTTTAGAATGAAGATGTCTCTGGGTCTCTATACAATTGCTTAGTGAATAAAAATGTAGCAGAGGAGAAACACAATATTAATAAAAGCATTAATTAGAATTGAAGATTCGTGAGAGCACAAAAAATATATTACTATTAACAGAATAATTCATGCATTTTATATATATATATATTTGTTATTGCATTCTTGAAATGTTTAATAAATCTTTGTACTACTTATCTATAAAAGGTAATCGGTTTAATACAGTAGTGCCTGAAACTGTGTTGTGCATGTTTCCGTATTCATTAATGCAGGGCCTCAGTAGGTGGATTTAAGTCATCTGGCAACCCTGCTAACTTCCCATTCTCCAGATTGCAGCGTGCACAGGGGAAGGACAAACTAAACTGATGTGTTACAGTGGTTATAAATGAAAGGGTAAAGTCTGCTGCCCCTGCTGACTGTCACTGCTGACAATGGATTACTGCACGGCGATGGAGCAATGTCTGTTCATCGTCACAGTATATCATCATCTAACATCGGCAGGTGAGTCTGTTTCTGTACGTCTGTCCAACAGAGTTCATCTACAAACTCTCTATACCTATAAACTTCTTCCAAGAGCTATTCTTCATCATTTATGACCATCCCTTTACTATCGTTTAGAACGTTCCATCTGTTTCAGTCCCCTTGACCTGGGATGTAGACAAGCAGAGACTAATGCAATGGTTCTTATGTATGATCACTTTAGTGACAGGTATATTCCCCATGGAGTCATCTTTCTGATCATTATCTCAACACTGAGCTCAAACAAAGAGCAGGCATATATGGAGAGAGTGCATTAAGACCACACACACCAAACCACACAAATCCTGATACCTGGTGTATGATACAAGATGAATGATCAGCTCGTATTATTAATTTTAGCCAGTTAGCTCATTGCTAATCCATGTGCTAACTGTCATGCACACTTCCACAGTGATGGAAACAGAATCATAGAAGAACAGTACAGGCTAATCTAAAGGCTGCCTGCAGCTTCAAAGAGAACCTGTTCATCTATTTCCATTATTGACCTTTACAGCCACCCACTCTCTCCAGTACTTCTACACTGGAGTCACACCAGGAATAGACTTCCCAGAGTTCACTGCTGTGGGTCTGGTGGATGAAGATCAGATTATGTACTACGACAGTAACATCAGGAAGGTGATGCCGAGGAACGACTGGATAAAGAAGGCTAATGCTGATGACCTAGAGTACTGGAACATACAGACACAGCATGCACAGGGAACCCAGGACATCTTTAAGGTCAATATGGAAACTCTAATGAAGCGCTTCAATCAGACTGGAGGTGAGTGTGGACACATTAAACTGCTAAGACGCGTTTCCTGAAATAGTCCTTGATTTTATCAAAGCACAAACCTAAAACTACAAACTGTTTGGAGCAAACTTCAGATTCTCTCTGCAACATCAAATACCTCTCTAGAAACATGTTATTTTCCCTTTAGCCTTACAGCCAGATTATGGCCAGAAACGCCTGACAAGCAGAACTGCCTATTTTGAGGGAAGAATCATCTGACTAATGTATCAAATGCAGTCTGGCAGTGTTTAAGGAAGACTTGTGTAATTTCATAACTTATTCTTCCTTGATCTTTCCTCTATCTAGAACAGAACACAGTAATTACTGTTACCATTAATGCAGATCCACTATCCTATATGCGTGTACTGAGTAATAGAGAGTTATTTGCTCTGTACGTTTTGTGGAATTAGTTTATTGTATCTTTAGCTGTAAAAAGTGGAACAGAAGCAAAGCGTGATATGGTTGTGGGTGTGGCTGTGTATGTGCTGCAGGGGTTCACACAGTCCAGAGAATGTACGGCTGTGAACTGGATGATAATGGAACTAGGAGAGGCTACATGCAGTATGGTTATGATGGAGAAGACTTCCTCAGTCTGGATCTGAACAGAGAGACCTGGACTGCAGCTAACGCTAAGGCTGTTATCACAAAGAGGAGCCTGGAGAAGACCCATACAGCCCGATTCCTAGAGGCCTACCTGCTGAAGGAATGTATCGGCTGGTTACAGAAGTATGTGGAATATGGGGAGCATTCCAGCCCTTGGAGACAGAGAATAGGTACGTTCAGGTTTCTGATTCTGATTCCTGATCTGAATATTCTAAAATAGGAAAACAGTAGACTTGTACTCGTGTGCCTGCGTTCCAGGCAGTCCTCATTGTTTCTACCTGCAGCGGTTGAATACCATATTAAGAAATATGAATCGACCTCATCAACACCAGAAAAACAACCTGTTGCTACCGCAGAGGTGCGATCAACCAACAGGGAATCATCAACTGGGGTGGTGTAGGGTTATGACATTTGTGGTGTATGATGCCCTGGTCTATGATTGAGTTCTAGTTCTCACAGGTCGACTTAAGCCGTAAAGTCAAGCGTTTCCTGGATTCCTCGTGCTCCAGTGACTCACAATGAGTGGGACGCTGTAAGAGCCAGTTTTGACCTTACTAGTAGATTAATTTCATAGAATTTAAATGAAAGCCAATGTAAGATAGATAAGACTAGAGTGATAGGGTCAAATTTTTATGTTCCCCAAACAGAGATGGCCACAAGTCACAAAATACAAGTCCAAGTCAAGTCACGAGTCTTTAGGCTAGAGTCCAAGTCAACTCTTAAGCCAATGTACATTTAGCATATATAATAACTGTAGCATTAAAAAAGTGTAGATTAAAAAAACACAACAGATTAACTTTATGTACAAATCACAACTGTATTTTTTTTACAGTCCAGCACTTCTTTTCTTTTTGTTTGTTTAATGCTACATATTTCCTGACATTATTTACTCACAAAAATGACATGCTCTACAACTCTCAGACAGAACAAACTAGAAGCAATATCACTTCCTGTTTCGGCACCACACTCTGCCTCAAACACTTCCTGTTTCCTGCCAGCTTAAGGGGTTAACACTGTATGCTATATAGCTGGATTGATGGCTAAACGGCTAAGCGGCTAGCACAGACCTATCCGGGTGTGTGTTCAGATGTTCAGACACTCTCTGCACGTCGCCGCTCTTCTGTTATATGCTAGGATTTTAAATTCCCGGTAACCAATGGCTACCACATAAACGGCGGGTCCCCGACCGAAGCCAGGCTACGGCCGCTGTGTTTCACACTTGGTGCCTCGCTCACTGATATCCAGCTGCACATCACGCACGCGCTGAAGTCCGATGTATGTGATTGTGGGTCTGTCGCCCGTGGGGCTGTTGTCCCAAATCTTCAAAGTAAAAGTTACCACTTACACAAAAGGGATTAATATTTACTCAGTAACTTCCGCACTACCCGTGCTGCGATTGCCCTAATGGAAAGAACTATGATGCTCATTACTTGGACCGCGGGTCCGCAGTCGAGTCGGGAGCATCACACTTACATCAGACGATTTACAAGATCTGAAGTCTATTTATATGCAACTAGTCTCGAGTATGCCCGCGACATACATGTCCTAAGGAACTCTGGTGCTGTGTCGCGTGGTGTCTGGGACTAATTAAGGCTTGTTTAAGAACTAATCAGCGGCACTTACAATAATCCACACGTGAAGTAAACTGCAGGCATAGGAACCAAGGCCTTTCTGCATCCTGTTATGGAAGTTGCAATTCTTTTAGTCTTAGCCAATATTCCCTATCATACTAGTGCAAGTAGTTCAGTAGGAGGAAGTTACTTACCATCCAGTCTTTTATGTCGGTTTCAAAGCCTTCAGTTATTAAATTTAAATGGTGTAGTTTGGTGAAAATATTCAGGAAATGTATGCCATGTAATATAGGACAAATAATATAGGTCTTAAGACAGAGTATCTAGTCTGTTATACATTATTCTCTTTCTCTCTCTCTCTCTCTCTCTCTCTCTCTCTCTCTCTCTCCAGTTCCTCCTGAGGTGTCTCTGTTCCAGAAGGACTCCTCTTCTCCAGTGGTGTGCCATGCTACAGGGTTCTACCCCAAACCAGTGATGATCTCCTGGAAGAGGAATGGAGAGGATGTGGATGAGGACGTGGAGCTCAGAGAGACAACATGCAACCAAGATCGAACTTTCCAAGCAAGGAGCGTTCTGACGGTCTCACCTGAGAAG
>JAMWET010004177.1:0-25787 GCA_024036415.1 Prochilodus magdalenae | reverse complement strand
ATCGATGACGCGGTCACCAGGAACTAAGCTTCTAACCACAGCTCTACAGCTGTAGTTCCAACTACTCAACTTAACGACAGTGTTTGCGAACGTTCGGTGGAACTACGGTTTTGGGAAACACCTGTGTCGCTTAACGATGGTTCGGACTATGCAAGTTACCAACGTGGTTACCTCCATAGTTTGAACCATGGTTTTGGGAAACACCTGCGTCGCAGCTGTGTCGTTCCAACTATGTAAGTTGCTAACGTAGTTAGCAACGATGGTTTTGGGAAACGCACCCCAGATCGTTCCGTTACCATAGCACAGCTAGCATTAGCTGCGTCCTCGTTCCAATTTGAAGGTAAACAAACAGTAAACAACCCGGAGATTTAAAGGTAAACAAAAAGTAAACAAGCCGGAATTTTGAAGGTAAACAAACATTAATATTAAATATTTTAGCAGCTAAAAAGGCTTTCTAACATCCATTTACCTCCCAGTTAAACTGCTTAGCCGCTCAGTTTCTTCTGGAAGTTAAAAGGGAACAGGATCTTAACCGTACAGGCATTTAGAGTTTCAAGAAGTTTCTAGCGCTGCTACACTCTCGCTAATCGGAGCCGCTACGTTCAGCGCCTGAACCCCTAACCCAGAAACAGTCGCTAAATCTCCGCTCAGTGAACTGACCGTCGCTGGAGTCCGTCTGGGAGGCCGCATCGGTCCCTCTGGGAGGCCTCCGCTGCCGATCCAGGGCCTTCCGGTACCTGTAAAAGAGAAGAGAGGATGAAACAGCTGCAGCTGAAAGGCCGACGGCACAGAACACCATCGGCCGCAGCTGGAAGCTGAAGAGAGAGGGAGGAAGCTCCATGTCTGGAGAAGAGTTGATCCTGTAGCTCGTTGGATAGTCGCAGCACAAGAGAAAGCAGCTCGCTCGGTGT
Source organism: Prochilodus magdalenae (assembly GCA_024036415.1). NCBI lineage: Eukaryota > Metazoa > Chordata > Actinopteri > Characiformes > Prochilodontidae > Prochilodus > Prochilodus magdalenae. The sequence goes on along the minus strand of JAMWET010004177.1, from coordinate 24,876 downwards.
GGTGTCGGTGAACGACTGAGGGGTTTCAGAGTTGGAGCTCAGTTAAATCCTTAGAACGTTCTATCACCTTAACAACGCAGATTCACCCCTAAACACCTCCACTCGCAGGCAGGAAGGGACACATCACCGAAAACTGAAATTTATTAGCGCCTGTTAGGAAGAGGTTGTTTGATGTATGAACAATGTTAGAGTTTAAAATATCAGTCTAAAGTTCTTACAGTTCATTCATTTATGCTTCACACAGGATGTTTTACACTGGCACAGCACCATGTAATGGTACATAATACAGTAATATAAATCATATGAACAATACAATAATAATACGATATTAATTAAAATATATTTTAAAAAGTCTAACTATATAAATAATACAGAGAGAGAGAGAGATTCCTTTATTGTGCTCTGTCGGCTTAATAAACTTTGTATTAACTCTATTATATGTATAACTCTAATTTGAGATACAGCCCCTAAAGTCTCTTAATTATATTCTTATACATATATATCTTATTACAGTCTAACTTAAAATAACCTCATTGTACTCAACACAAGAGAGACCCAATATAACTACAGTTGCTGGGAGATGTACTTTCTAATAATCATTATAATTTTAATTCAAATTCATATTTAAATATTTTAGGTTTAATAACTAGAACTATATATAATTAGAAGTACAATTAGGAAAAAACTCATTCTCAAAATAAAATAAAATAAAACACCCAGAAGAAAGTGTTGGATTGCTTGTTGGATGAGCTTTTCACACAGTTCCTGCAGATTTTGTGGTAGGGATGGAGGTGGAAGGACACCAGGCCTTCTAGACAGTGCCTCCACGCACAGATTCGTTGGTCATCTCCACCAAGACAAAAGTGGGACTGAACACTGACGACACCTTTGCAGTCTTTGGTTCTGATCACGTGGTGTTCAGGGCAGACATTGTAACGGCCTGCATGCATTTTATATTTTTATACATTCTTCTGTAACTACAACACCACAAATATATTTGACTATATCTGCCTATTCAGCTCACAGCAGGCTAGCGCCGCCCCTTTACAGCAAAGTTATAGGAAAAGCTTTTAGCCCAAACAGCTTGTAGAATGAAGCACAATACAGAGCAGCCAATCAGAAAAGAAATCATTTGCATATATTACTGTTAATGACACAGTGGCAATAACAGTCTGTTAAATAGAAGTCACGTAATGGTCATTTGATAATTATTTAAATCTCACAAAGTCATAAGTAGACAGGCAAATATAAATCAAGAATAATGTAGCCTAAATTTAAATTAGCCTATAAATATTATTACAAAAAACATTTCAATTAATGTAGTCTAAATTAATGCAAAAACACTCATACACAACAAGTGAAAAGAGACAAAAAGACACATTATAAACAGAAAATGAGACCTTTAAACTAGTAACAAAGTTGTAATAAAATATTTACAATATTTACAAATGTAAGTTATTAATAAAAAATGAATATGGAAATGACATTGCAGAATATTGCAGAAAAATGTGACTAGAAAGCAGAGCATGTTATTAAATGAGTCTTTTGTGATTGTCCAGGATTTTGACTGGTGTTTTTACAAACATGAGCATCCTATCTGAATAACGATGACATCATCCTAGCATAGATGCCACACTGTCAGTTATAGTTCATAACAGAAACATAGCTACGACCAGCAGTCTAGTACTCAGGCTCGGAAGCCTTTTGACTGGTTCTCAGTAAAAGTCCATGTGTTGTTCAGGAAGCAGACCGACGGCTGGCTGGGAGTTTGTCTCCTGATTAAATGACGTTATGTCCACTGTCTCTGTCCATGACTCAAAAGTCATAATGATGATGATGATGATGAGGACTCTGATGAAGTCAGTGTCAGTGGTGATTCCGCTCCTGATGATTAACACAAGTTATCCATAATGATGTTGATGTGGTCTACAGCAGGGATGGTGATTCTCTCCAGCCTTACTCTTCTTCCACAGCGATGATGACAAAAGCAATGGTGATAAAGTTGTTGCTGTACAGTGGCATTTAGAGTCCATGGATCTCCTCTTCCTGCTCTCCTCATGTTTTCTGATGTTTCTCTTAATGTCTCTGACAGTCCTGTTGCACTTCTACTCAAGGTGTCCATAGAGAAAACTTCATCGTTAAAGAAGATAGACGTCCTCTGATCTGATCCGCAAACTGAAGCAGTCCTTGAATATTGGAGGTCTCTCTGAAGTTTAGATGCCCCCTGATCTGGAGTCTTTAATCCAGGTGGAACGCTGCACTGGGTTCCTGCATGGGGAACAATGAGAAAGAGAGAGGGAAAGGTTCGGCTGATTTGTTACGGTACACAAATCTAAATAAATAGAAAATGAAAAGAGTGGAGCAGGCAGTAACACTCACCTTGAAGGCCACTGCACACTGGAAGCATCATGTCATGCAGCATCACATACCAGACACAATACAAAGCACTGCTATTCTACGTAGAATGTGTCACAGTGACAGCTGATAACAGTCAAGTTCATTTTTACACTGCAGTCAGAAAAAAAAAAAAAAAAAAAAAAGGAAATCTCGCCCCCCCTCCCAACTCTTGCGGACTGCTGTAAGACGTGGGGATTGTGTAAGATGTGGGGACTACTTTATTATTTTAATAATGGTTTTTAAATGGTTACATTTTTAATCATACCTATAAATAGCCTTGTGTGGTCTCAATATGCCATTTACATAAAGCTACACTATGTAAGAAGTTCTGTTCTGATTAAAAGAAGTAGCATTACTGAGCTGCTGCTAGTCAACCTGTAAAAGTCAGAAGCGTCGAGTCAGATATCAAATATGTCATAAGTCTTTAAAACCCCACATTGTGTAGAATCAACAACACGTGGGACACAATCATGAAGTGGAACGAAATTTATTGCATATTTTAAACTTTTTTTTAGAAATAAAAAACTGAAAAGAGGGGCATGCAATATTATTCGGCCCCCTTGCATTAGTACTTTGTAGTGCCAACTTTTGCTGCGATTACAGCTGCAAGTCGCTTGGGGCATGTCTATCAGTTTTGCACATCGAGAGACTGAAATTTTTGCCCATTCTTCCTTGCAACACAGCTCGAGCTCAGTGAGGTTGGATGGAGAGCGTTTTGTGAACAGCAGTGTATGACTGATGGTTGTCCTATGGACAGAGTCTCCCACCTCAGCTGTAGATCTCTGCAGTTCATCCAGAGTGATCATGGACCTCTTGGCTACATCTCTGATCTGGTCTTCTCCTTGTCTGAGTTGAAAGTTTAGAGGGATGGCCAGGTCTTGGTAGATTTGCAGTGGTCTGATACTCCTTCCATTTCAATATAATCACTTGCACAATGCTCCTCGAGATGTTTAAAGCTTGGGAAATCTTTTTGTATCCAAATCCTTCTCCACAACAGTATCTTAGACCTGCCTGGTGTGTTCCCTGGTCTTCATGATGCTCTCTGCGCTTTAAACAGAACTCTGAGACTATCACAAAGCAGGTGCATTTATACAGAGACTTGATTACACACACAGGTGGATTCTATTTATCATCATCAGTCATTTAGGTCAACATTGGATCATTCAGAGATCCTCACTGAACTTCTGGAGTGAGTTTTCTGCACTGAAAGTAAAGGGGCCGAATAATATTGCACCCCCACTTTTCGGTATATTTCTAAAAGTTTAAAATATCCAATAAATTCGGTTCCACTTCACGGATTTTGCTGGGCACTGTGTGTGTGTGTGTGTGTATATATATATATATATATATATATATATATATATATATATATATATATATATATATATATATATATATATATATATATATTATAGTAACGATGGGAGCTAGGATCCATAGGCAGATTTAATGGGGCAAAAGGGAACACAAAACAGGAAAAAAATGGAAAACCCATGAGTGTGTCAAACACAGAAAGTCCAGAAACCACAAAGCTCAGAAAATATTCCAAAATTATAAAGTCCAAAGCACCATCAAAAACACAAAACCAGGGACTTCCGCTTCCGGATGTAGGAAGAAGACGTTGGCGCAGGGGCTCCCGGATTAAGTGCTATTTAAACTTTAGTTGTCGACTTTTCCCGGGTTTTTTTTTTCTTACGAAACGTGTGTCAGTTATTTTTATTCGGACCTGTCTTCAAAAAATGAGCGGTTCAAGGACTCTAAGCATGAAACAAGAGCGCAGACTCTAGCTACGCGCGTCGCTACCAGTGCTGCAGGGAAGTTAGCCTCGTTTGCCAACACGTCTGTAACGAGTCCACAGACTGCCGCCATGTTTGAAGAACCTGCATCTGCCCCGCTCATTACAGCGGATCAACTATCCACCGAATTTGCAAAGCAGAGGTCCTCGCTCAAGGAGGATCTTTTTTTCCCTGATCCAAGAAGCGGTTAAACCCTTCCAAGAGCAATTGAATCACTACAAGCCACGGTTAACTCTTTTCAGACTCGCCTTACTTTGGTTGAGTCCGTGACCGGACATGACTTTGAGCAGCTAACAGCGGCCGAATCCACAGTGGAATTACTGCGTGTTCAAAACCAAAGTCTTCTGGATCGACTCGAGGATCTCGAGAACCGCTCACGAAGATCCAATCTCCGCATATTGAATATTCCCGAAGGCAGTGAACGCGGCGAAGATCCGCTCAAGTTCATGACAGAGCTGCTAATGCAAATGTTGGGCCCAGATGTCTTTCCTGCGCCGTCCGAGTTGGAGAGAGCTCATCGATCGCCATAGTCCAGAACAATTCTCCGCGCCCATTTCTGGTCTGCTTCTCCAAGTTTTAACAAAAAGAGGCTCTAATACGCTGGACCAGGAATCATGAGCTAAAATACAAGGGAGCTACCGTTCGGATCTACCAGGATTACAGCACGGCCCTTACAAAGAAGCGCGCCGCTTTCAACGGCATAAAACAAGCTCTGTATCAGAAGAACATTCGGTTTCACCTGCTCTATCCGGCTCGGGTGCGTATATTTCTGGGGGATGACATACATGTCTTCAGTTCGCCCGATGAAGCTCAGCGGTTCCTGGTCCTGTAAATAGTCATCTGAACTTTTGATAGATACTGTCTGATCTAGAGTCAACACGCACTCGTGCTTCCTTAACTAAGGTTATTCTGCTCCAGGTCCTTGTTTTGTCTACAGCCTTGTGACTGAATGTGTGACGTGACTGATGTTCACGTTGGCCTTGCAAGATGTACCTTAGTGCCTTACTCTTTTTCTGGGAGCCCCACTAGCTGGGTACGTTATAAGGTTACATTATTCGAAGTCCGTACGTAAGGAGGTTAGCCTGCGACTTAGCTCAAGAAGAGATACAAGTCTAGGCACAATTTGTGTTTTGTTCTGGGAATGGGTTAAGGGAACCGATACCCCTGGACTTTATCAATGCATATCTTTTATATACTTCTTTAATTTTTATTTTAATTACTGTTTTTTTTTTTTTTTGTATTTGTACATCTCTGTTGTTTTTCTTATTGTTTATATATGCTCTACTACTACTCATGGAAACGCGCTTTATTAGTTGGAACGTAAAGGGTCTAAATAGGCCAGTTAAAAGACCAAGGATCTTCAATCATAAGCATTTAAACTGTGAAGTCGCATTTTTGCAAGAAACCCATCTACTGATAAAAGACCACACTAGACTTGAGAATTTCTGGGTTGGACAGATATTTAATTCGAACTTTAATATTATAATAATATTAAGGTTATATATATTACTTTTATAATATATATATATATATATATATATATATATATATATATATATATATATAAATAGATGTATACGTATGATGACAAAAGCCGATTAAAAGCCTGGAGGTGGTCCTGGTAGCCTGGTGGGATAAATGCAAGGTGCCGCTGTCTACAGAATGTGTGTTACTGGACTCGTGGGACCAGAAATGACCGTCTGAATCGATGAACACCCACTTGTTGGTCTTGCACACTTTGGTTTGCTGTGAAAATATACACAGTGAAATTATGAAAATGTGTAGATCTACAGCTGAACACAATTTCTGAAACGCCCACTAGTAACTCTAACTGTATACACACAAAGATATTACTAACCAGAGTGATATTCTGCACTGATGTTATTGCAGACTCGTGCAAGTACACCTTCGCCTCTCTGATGGATGTCCCAAAGCGCTGAAGTAAGACAAGGAGGACATGGTGATGAAAAAGACTCAGAATGTGGCAAACCAGACGTGTTTTAAAGAACTAACTAGGCTACAGCTTTACCTGGATGCAGGCCACAGCATAGGCACATCCGGAATACTGGGGAGGAAGCATGAGGATCAAATAAAGAGACTTTAGAACATTTATTCAGACTCGAAGCATTAACTTACCCCAACATCTCAGCCTTACCTCTTTTCCGAACATGCTGTAACATCTGTCGCTGAGCACCCACCAGTGCTCACTCTCCAGTCCATTGTAGAGGGCCTTGTGTTGGAGCTTAACCTCCACCAGCTGCAGGAAAATACATTTCATCAGCTTTACCACTGGACAAAGACAACCCACAACAACCAACGAATATCTGATTGAGTGTACGATATTCAAGATACTGGTTCTCATAAGTCCAGGCAAATCTCTTATCTGTCCAGTCCAAATCCTGGGAGCACTCCTACAGGGACAAACAAAAGAAGGAATGATATTTTTAGTGAAGGTTTATTAATTGTATGTCTACAGACTGTGAAGGTGATGTCAGCATATTTTATGTTTTCCAAAGACCTGTTAACAGTCAGGGCTGATGTTCATAGCTAGAAATTGGTTTCTTATTCATCAGTATCTTAATCGAATGTTCCACTCCACCTTAAATGCTACAGTTTGTAGAGACACCAGAATGCAACTTCTGCAACACTGAAGTTCCAAAAAAGACCAAAAAATTTGGAACCACGTTTCTACATATTTAATGAGATCCTGGACAATATGGAGGACTTTCGCTCAGCGTTTGACACTGAAGAAACTGAAGAGGAGCAGTTCCACCTTTATTAGCACCACAACCCCAACAACACACTGTAGGTAGCAGCCATGCTGTGTGATTTTATCATCTGATCATCTTAAACTGAAAGTTTAACAGTACATAACAATTTAATTTAATTTAATTTGGGAAAAGGTTAATTTATTGTCCTGTCTGTGTCTATTTCGAAATGTTGCTTCTGTGGCTCAGTGTAAATCAGCCAATCAGAACAGAGCTCACCAAATTATTCCCAATCTCACGTGCGTACCAAAATCAACCTGGTACATAAGAATAATGTAAATGGGTGTGTGAAGCTGTATCTGTATATTTTCACTCCACTAGAGTCGTAGATGTTTGTCTTTAGTATGTAGATGTAACAGGTATGACCTTGGTTACAACTAGCCTCTAGTCAGGGCCTAGGTTCGACAAAGAGCTGGTATGTTGTTTAGTAGCTATTTAACTGAGACCAAGACTTAAAGGAGCAAATAAAAAAAACATTAAATTAAGCTGGCACTTGAGACGCAATTTACAAATTCACAATTCGTAAAGTAAGAAAAGAAAATATATAAAACAAATACAAAAAACAATAAAGAAATGGAGTGGTGAAATACTTTGTGTTTGTGTGTTTGAATGAGTCCAATCTGCTTTCTCAGTTCCTGTGTGTATCCTTTGTGTATCAGTCCTACCAGTGAAGTACTAGGTGAGTATTCCTTGTCAAGTCCTGATGTAGTCTGGTTTTTCTGCGTGCCATTGCTTTCTCTTTTCTAGACAGGCTCGCCACCCCTTACCGGAGCAATCAAGATCATTAAACTTCACGGATGGTTTAAAAGGATCCAAGAAATTTTCTCGGCTGGTCTCACAATCCAGTAAAACCTGATCTGTACATTAAACAGTCATTAAGTTGTGTGCTCATCTCAAATGACAATATCTACACAAACAGCAGAAACTATTAAAAGTTAAATATGAAGGTGCAATTTACATTAATACAAATTGCTTCAGATTGCAGAATAAAACACAAACTATACAAATCCAGTGTAATAAAACAATGAATGTTTTCTGGTTTTCTTTGCATATGAGCTCTCTTTTCTGTAATAAACATCAACACACTTTCACCACTCTAACACAACATATAGCTTTTACTCTGAAACGGCTTAAAATGGGCGAACAGCGCCCTCCTGTGGACTTCAGGTGTAAAAGCTTCAGCCATTTAAATCGTTCTCTCGGCACAGTAACAACGGGGTGCCGCCATTTTCTTATGAAACGCATTTAATCGAACAATTAATGAAAACAACATCATACATCTTCCAAAGTATTACAAAAATGACTAAAAACATACAAATACTTTACATTGCATCCCAAAAGTCAAAAGGCTAAGAATAAATATCATATTTAACGGATTTTAACATGCTCTCCATTCTCTCTATTAAGCTAACTGGTGGATTTGTCCGTGTCTGCATTAGCTTTACAACTTCTCTTACCAAAGCTCTTCCATTGCTGAGTACAAAGAAGAAATCTTCTTGTAGGCGTATAACGCTTTAGTAAACTATTTGAAGTTTATATAAAACATTATGTTTGTGTTATATGTAGGTTTACAGCTTCGCCTCCACTCCAGAGCGTCTTTCCTTGAACACAGACAAGACCAAGGAAATGATTGTTGATCCAAGGAGGAGGAGGCAGGAGCTACACACACCCCTGTTCATAGGCGGGACAGAGGTGGAGAGAGTGAAAACCTTCAAATTCCTCGGCGTGCACATCAGCCAGGATTTAACCTGGTCACACAACACGCACTACATCGTCCGGAAGTCCCAGCAGCGGTTGTATTTTCTGAGAAGGCTGAGGAAATTTGGCATGTCAGCCCAAATTCTCAGCAACTTCTACAGAAGTACGATCGAGAGCGTTCTTACCAGCTCCATCACGGTCTGGTACGGAAACTGCACCGCTCAGGATAGGAAGGCTCTCCAGCGTGTGATCAAGACATCACAGTCCATTTCCGGAGCAGCCGTCCCCTCACTGCAGGACATCTACAGGACCAGGGTCTTCAGGAGGGCCCACAGCATCATCACAGCCTCTTCACGCTCCTACCGTCGGGCCGACGCTACAGGAGTGTGAAGTCCAGAACAGCCAGACTGACAGACAGTTTTTATCCACAATCCATGAGGCTTGTGAACACCTCCTCCCCCCTTCCGCTCTGAAACTGGCTGAACTCTGACTCTGACATGCACCCATTAATATGAGCGCAATACATATTCTGCTGCTACTGTTATTCCATACTGTTTACTTTTGTACGTGCACAGCGCACTTTACACACACATATGCACTTCACTTTACTTGCATCCATACAGTACTGTACTCTCCCTTTCTTTACTTAGTGTTTTTCTTTAGTTAGTCGTACTTAGTATATATATATATTATACTTCTTGTTTTTTCTCTCTCCTTTTATATTGATATTTATTTTTTAAGACTGTCGGGAATGGCGGAACTGCAAAGTAAAACATTCATTGTACAATGTAACAATGTAAAACTCTTGCTGTGTTTCATGCGGGAAAGAGGAAGTAGATCCTCGCAGCACTGCGTATACACGACAATAGACAGGAGTGTTCCATGCTGTTCTCTTTCACACTCTCAATAAACAGAATGTTAAAGCAATAATGTTGCTTACTTTCTATTTATTTGGAAGAATTACAGCATAAAGGAACTTGTGTGTGTGCGTGTCTCTAACTACCACTGTACAGACCCGAAGTCAAACTCTTTGTGTCACACTCTAAAAGGTCCGTGCAGAAACATAAAACTCAGTTCCTTAACAATGATATTGTTACAAGGAGGAGCTTGAACGCGGTTGGTTCACATTTTTCAAAATAAAAAATCATGGGGCTCTACAACGAAAACGGTAAGTTATTTATTTATTTATGAATCTTTGCAGCAATTTTATAATTATATTGAAAAGCTTAAAAAGGGTACATTTAGGAGTTTTATCCAGAAGGGAATTTTTTGGGTTAAAGCTTAATATTGATCTATTTAAGTTCTAGTGACAAATATCCATAACTGGGTTACACTGGTATTACTCACAGCAAAAAACAAAGGCCTGCTACCCAACCACCAACCAACCACTATACTGAGCAGAACAGCTTTCAACCCTAAACTGAGACTCGTTCTCTTTCAGAACTGTTCATATTACTAGTGTTTTGCAGCCTGGATGGCCTACTACATAAACCAATTCCCAGCAGGTTTAATTTAGGCCTCTCTGGCTTCAAATCAAACATGAACTCTGTGGCCTTCTCAGGGAAGTGGAGCAAATCTCTCTGTTTCAGACTACAGGGAGCAGCACCACCAGAGAGATGGGGGTTCGCTTCCTGGTCTGGGTGACTATGCTGTGCTACACCAATAAGAGTCCCTGGGCAAGACTCCAAACACTACATTGGCCCACCTGTAATGTGATTAACCTTGTAAGTCGCTCTGGAGAAGAGCGTCAGCTAAATTCCATATATGTAATAAGATTACACAGATCTTATTATTTAGTGAAGTTGTATCAGATTCATCACTGCAGGGTGATAATGTCCACTATTACTAAAAAATAATAATATCACCCAAACATGAAACTTTTTTAATGCTCCTGTCCGTCATGGCACTACACACTAATTAAGGTTGGCATGTGCAGTCAGATAAAAGAGGGAGATAAGAATTAATGCTGATCTAAATATTTAGAAATGTCTGAATAGGGAATACGAAGAATGGCCAGGGGAGGGACCTGTCTGGAATGACCCCAGTTACGAAAGTAAGGCAGTCAATTAACATTAAGCATCAGTTGTTCTGTGGGATGATAGTCGACTATAAGGGTAGTTACCAATCAGTTATGAGAGTCCGGTGACGCTGTATTTACTCATTAGCATATTTTGCAGTGATTGGCTAATATACTCAGCAGAGTGTGTAAGTGCATGTGCACTGGGACAGTGTAGAGGTGCTGCTTGCCACCAGTCAAGGCAGGCAACTGCTTGGGACCCCAGGTCAGTGGAGAGCCCCGAGGGTATGTTTACATTTCTGCAAATTATATTTAAATTATATTTATAATGTTGCTTATATTTATTTAACAAACAGATAAAGTGAATTTGTGTTTAATGTGAGACGAATATTCTCTGTGGAGTTTACATCTGGACTCTGCTGCCAGAACAGTCCATACAATCTAGTGTATCTTGGGCTTGGCCCCTATACAAACAGTGGTGCTTGAAAGTTGGTGAAGTTTTAGAAATATTAATATTTTGTAATAAATGCAACTAAAAACTATAAAACAAAAATATTAGAATATGTATTAGGTCATTTACATCCCCAAATTGGGACACTGCAGAATGAAATGATTTGCAAATCTCCTAGACCAATATTTAATCCACAACAGAACATAGAACACACGTCACATGGTGGAAGTGAGACATTTTAGCATTTCATGAAAATTATTATATAGACTTTTATAGAACCTGATTTGCAGCAACACTTCTCAAAAAGTCACAGCCAGCTGGAGAAGCTAACTAAGTCACACGACTGGGTTTAGAAAGAGTATTTGTCTAACTGTGGGTTTGGTGGAGTCCAGACTAGAAATGGTTGTGCTGTGAAGACCGGGCTTTGATAGATCCCTGTTCTTTAAATGAACAGTGTGCCCACGTACACCTGTCATTCCTTATAAACACCTGACTCTAATTTCACCTGCAAATGATCTGCTAATCCTAAAGGCTCACATACGATGTATGAAATATATTGTTTACCTCACAACCAAGTCTTATATTTTGGTTCATTTGTTTAATCTGGTGGTCCTTATCTGCTTCTAGAAATCTGATGAACTTTTGGGTTAAACTTTATGCAGAAATATAAAAATTCTGAACGGTTCCCAAACCTTCGAGCACCACTGTAAACAGCAGTCGACAGTTATGTGATGAAAGTGGATGGTGACTTATCCCTGGTGATGTTATAAATACAACAACAGTCAACAAGTGAAATATGTGAGAAACTTCACAGAGCATGACACCCCTTTTTCCGACGAGCCTTTTCCAACAAGCCTTGCATCGCTTTGCTAGACTTTGTTTACAAAGTTATAAATTAAACTTTATTATTATTATTATTATTAAAAGTATTATTTATCACTCAGGTCGGTTAGCCAGTAACAAGCAACAGTGCTGTAGGACAGGGTGACCACAGTTAACCTAAGGGGACCTACGCTTAGCTTTTACTGCAATGCTGCCCTCTGCTGGACAACACATATGAACACTGATCAGTATATGTGATGTGTATCTACCCTGAGTGCTGTGGTGTCCTCTTGTAGGTGGGCTCCTGGTTGGGCTTCACCGTGATGACACAGTGCGTCCCCGTGGCCTTCTTTACTATCATCAGCTTCATACAGATGACCGTGTGGGCCAAAAGCAAGCACCGCAGCCACCTGAAGGAGTTTAAAGAGTACCCAACACTGCGCTCACCCATCCTGCCCTTCATCCTGTAGACTCTCTCTCTCACTTACACACTCTCACTGCTATACTTGGCCAATTTGAAAGACTCCTGATTCAGACTTCCTGACCACTGTCTCTCTGTGTCCACTCGTATCTGGCCTTTGTGATAGGATATCCCTTCAGGAGAGAAATCTCTTTCTGTCAAAATATTGTCTTGGGGGTCTTGAAATAATGATTTCCTCTCTTGGGAAAAATATTATGAGAAAGCTAGTTATTATTTTAAAATACCAAGTACGTATTTTTGACATATTGCTGTGGGAATGACCTTCCATGTTATATGGTCAATAACCATGTGGGATCATTCTGCTGTCTTTCCCTGTCCTTAGAAAATTACTACACAGTGAAGTCACATTATTATGACCACCAGCTAATGGCCAGAGTAACTGCCGTGGGCAGCTAGACATGCCTGTGAGTGACTCCTTAAGATCCTGGTAGGTTGTTTCAGGTGTCTGGAGCTATGCTGACTGCAGTGCATCCCACAGCTGCTGGAGGGTGGTAGCGGGAAGATTCATAGGATGAACACAACAATGGAGGTGGTTCCACAGATGCTTAATTGGGTTCAAGTCTGGGGAACTGGGGGGCCAGGGTAGTACTGGGAACTTTTATTCATGTTCTTCAAACTAATATCTGACATTTCTAACCATGTGCATTGCCTTGCTAGAAGATCCCATCCTCCCCAGAAGACAATCAGCATGTATGGATGTACATGATCTACAAGGATGGATTCATATCCACATGGATGAGTGGGCCCAGAGAATGCCACCTTCTTCACAAGCTACGCGCTGCTGGCATCAATATTAGGAAGTGGTCATAATAATGTGATTCAACTGTGTAAAGCAACCATTGAACTAAAGCACATTGATAACACGAGGCAACGAGACTTTTCTTTTACTATACACGAGACCTTTCAGACAACGCCCTCCCAATCAAACGCTCTACCGCTGGGGTCCTTAGTCATGGTCTTGGAGATCTACTCCCTGGAGAGTTTACATCACACCTGCCTCTACTATTCAGCTTCCTCAGAAGACCTTCACTACCTACATCAGGTGTGGTAGACCAGGGTTGCACCTAAACTGCAGGCCGATAGATCTCCAGTACCAGAATTGCTCAGAGGGTGACTGCAAAATTAGGAGGACTGGAACAATTCTGTGACCATACTACCTTATACGGTCAACCGCCACTTTAGTTACACCTCTTTGTATCTGCACCTGCTTTACTTAACATATAAGCACTTTGTGGCTCTAGCTACAGACTGCAGTTCATCTGTTTCTCTGCACTCTTTGTTAGTGACACTGACAAGGGGGTGATGTGATTGTGTTTTGCCCTGGTGCGTGTGGATCACACAGCAGTGCTGATGTGGTGGTCCCGGCCATCAAAGAGAAAGTCATCAAAGAGTGTGCAGAGGATCAGACGGACTACAGTCTGTAATGGTTGGTCTACAAAGCGCTCCTATATGGTACGTAGAGCTGATAAAATGGATAACAGTCGTAGATATTAGGAGGTGCACCCAATGAATTGACTGGTGGGTGTGGATATAATCTGCACACCGGTTTAAGATACAAGGTTCCCCGATATAACTCTTGATTATGCATTTAATTACACAGAAGGCAGTGGTGTTCAGTAACTGTGGAGCCTTTTCTCCAGCCTGCACTGCTTTCCAGATGACTAGTCACTTATTGATTGTGATTTGCCGCTATGCTAATTCTGAAAGTCCTAATACTGGAAATGTCTGGAATTAAAAAGAAAGCAATTTAGATGAGCTAATAAACGAATACAGGACACAGTGTACTCTCCATGTCCATGTGTGACTGTAGCAGAAACACAGAGCCTTCTTAAAGGGGAGTTCTGCGTAACTCAGTAGTTAGGCTGAGGCATGCAGAGTCAGAACTGTTCACAGTGGTGGTCATAGGAACTCAGATGTCTAAAGAGTTCAGCTCCCTCACAGAAGATATTTCCTAATAGTTACAAACACGCTGTCTGAATCCAGAGGTCTCGTTTTACGATAGTTCTGAGGTACAGCTTTAGTCTACATGGTATTTTTTTAATGAATGACTTTCAGAAAAAGACATAGGACGCCGTAAAAACGTCCCTAAAGATTTTTCCTGCCAGGTTTTTCACTGTTGTTTTGGTCATTATCTACATTACGCACAAGAACATTATACTGGACATCGCGAGGCCGGGTTCCTGTCACCACTGCTGTAATGAGTCAGTTATATCGAATCAAACCACTCTGAATGTACGGTCTGTTCACAACTCAGATACTGAATTATACAGAAAAAGGAAATCTGTGGAATTCCTCTACAGCAACTTCCAAAGCATGCTGGCTTGCAGTGAAGAAAGGCCGGTTTAATCCTGAAGAACGTAGAATTAAACTAAATCTCTTTATCGCAGCAGTAGAATAACTGGAACATGTCACGTCTTCAGTTGGTGACATGCCTGCATAAAGACTCCAGGCCTTGGCAGTTTCGTCTTTGAGAAGAATGAATGGAGTTTGAGAAATCTAAATGAATAGTAACGTTCCAGAGCTAACGCCTTCCGTCCTGTGCATACTTCTTTTCCACAATGTCATGGGGTCCTCTGTACTAGTCCTCTGTATTTGTCAGAATATTAACTTTATTGTTATGATGTGAAAGCAAGGCTCTTGCTACTCTGTCTAAGTGTTTATCGGATGAAACAGGTAAGCAGTTAAATCCAGGAAGTATTTAAAAAACTAAAAAAATAATAAATAAATAAAAAACATCCCCTGGATTTAGTTTGATTCTCTACTCAGCTCTAAAACCGGCAGCAGAGATGTCCTGGGGAGGATTTTACTATCTGAACCTGAACTACACACTTCTAATTAACTGCAGTGGAAAACCCTATTCATTTGTCTCTACACTTAGACCTGGGACTAATTTGGATGCTGACCTGCAAAGTGACAACATTATCTGGAAGGTCTACATGTAAAGTAGAATAAAGACCAGTTTTATGTTTCAGATCATGTTGGAGTCGTTGAGATCTACACAGTCGTTCAGAGTGGGTTCATGTGAAATGCATTACAGTACAGATGTTACTGACTCAGGTTTCCTGAGTGTGGTATTGATGGAAAACAGGGCTCATGATATCTGCAGCATTTTATTCACCACCAGTGACCCTATACGCCTTCTCAGATTTCATATGCAGTGTTGATTGTGATGGAATATTGGTAAATCTGAGGAAAGACAGGCATGGAAGCACGAGGGGAGTATAGCGTGCAGCGTGCCCATGCTGGGCTCTGAGGGTTTCAGTCAGTCTTTGAGGTGGAAGGGGCGGGGCTATGAGATGACATCACCATCATCCTGAAAGTGGCTCCTCTGCAACACCTTCACATGATGCTCACATATCTTGAGGTCTGATTGACAGACCTGTTAACATGTCACTGTGCTGCATCAGGAGAAGAGACTTCCCGTCGATTTCCTGTGGATGGTAAAATAAACGTTACTAAGCTTTGAACTAGCTAATACTGGTCACATAGCCAGTCTGAATCTGCTCTACTCTGCTTTAAACTGCTGTTCTCTTACACTGTTACGCTATTAGATACCGAGGCATCTTTACTGTCTAATCAAATCACATCACATAGAGAATAACCTTTTATTAAAATCAGCCCGACTGGTTTAAATTACAGACATTACAACCAAAACACCATTTTTTTAACCAGATATCACTAGCACTACATTTCCCACATCTCTATTTTTTTTGGAATGTGCTGAAGGCCTAAAATGCAGGAGTGGGTGTATATTACCAAATGTTCATACTGTCTGCAG
The DNA here is from genome assembly GCA_024036415.1 of Prochilodus magdalenae. Classification (NCBI taxonomy): domain Eukaryota; kingdom Metazoa; phylum Chordata; class Actinopteri; order Characiformes; family Prochilodontidae; genus Prochilodus; species Prochilodus magdalenae. The sequence goes on along the minus strand of JAMWET010004177.1, from coordinate 8,668 downwards.
TGACATAAAAATTGAAGTAAATGTAGGAAAGACTGGATTTTGGGGTGATACACAATTCTGTACAAGCTCCCAGTTCTGCAGCCAGAATTCATATCCCTGAGGATCAGCTGGTCCTTACTGGCTACACTACTAAGCAGGCCAGCCGTGCTAAAACATTCTCCCTGGTGATCCAAAACACAATCCAAGTCAAGGCAAGGCAGTGCCCACAAAATACAAAGTCCATGTGTAATGGGCCTGTGCAATGTTCTATTTCTAATACAAAACCCATGACACAATATTCGGGTACATAGTAGATGACATCACATGCCAGATTTATGTCGTCTGGACAGTGCCTAAGGGACTAACCTGTGTTCTGAAAGCCACTGCCTGCTCGGGAAATCCCACCGCCGTGAAGTAATTCACCACGTTTGCCACACTCCACCGTAGAGGGTCCTGTGCAATCTCCTCAGTCTTCACCGAACTGCAGACCCAAGACCAGCAGCAGTATTATACCTCACAGTAAACATTCTGACCTGTCATTTCCAGAACTCTCTATTGTATTTGACCAAGTCTGTGAGCTTTAGGCTTTAGAGGTTTCCCTCTGCCCAATTGGGAAGCTACTGTAAAGGACCAGCTAATTCTTCTCCTACAGCACGAACAACAAAAACAAGTTTACAAGACCACACCTCCTAAAACACAAGATGAAGTGTGTTTACCATACACTCTGTCAGTACTGCAGCAGATGTGCTACTGTTTATACAGTTCCTGACTCGGAATTTAAACCTAGCCAAGGACAATTCAGTGCTGAGAGCCCATTTTTAGTCAAGGCCTGAGCTTAATCCCTGACTGAAAAAAAAACATCCATTTGAGTCTTTTAGGACACTGTGGGAAGTGTTTGAATATAAATCCAAATAAATAACCACTACCACTCACCCTCCTCTCTTCATTCCTCCGTTCTTGGCTTGCTCTATTTCATGCGTGCAAGCCACCTCGTCACCTTTACTGCACTTTTTACCTGAGGGGAAAAAAACATCAAGGTTTTGTATATTGGTTTAAAGTTAGAACTCATTTTACACCAGGATACAATCAGGTCACTCACCCTCTTTTGTGGGGACAGAGCCTTTCACGGGTTCTCTGTCAGAACTCACTGCCTCATCTTGGTGCTGTGGAGCAGGGAGACACAATAACAATCAGCCGCGCCAGCTCCAGCTCCGGAGACCCTGAAAGGGACAGTGGCAGACGCAGTGCGCCGTAATGAGCTCAGGTACTCACTGCCACCAAACAGATCACTCATAGAAACAAAGCAGTGCCTGAGGGCTGAAATATGATATAGTGGGAGGTTCATCAGTACACTGGAATAAAACAAACTATCATTTATTCTAATAATAAAGAAATGGGCCAGGAGAGGTGATTTGTCAGTGGTGAACTCCGCATTTATAAAACAATGACACAGGCGTTCACCAAGTCATTTATCAGTAACAGTAGCCCCAATGAACAGGGCCTTAATCAAGGCGGGTAGTTTGTCAACAGACCTGGCTGGCAAGAAACATACACCGGTGTATTAATTAATATCACATTTAGCTGATGTGTTACATGTATACTGTAGGTCCGATTTCAGGACCTCTCCGTGGGGACCTACTGTGTTCTTACAGCATTGTCTTAGCATAGCATAGTGTCATTTTAGAACAGCATGCATGGCGACTCTTTACTCTGTCTGCTAGATCATTTGATGCAGTACATCCAGTGAAACATGGGTACTTTGAACATGGGAGTTTAATGTAATTCATGAAAAATAGGTTATTTCTAAACGTAAAATACGTGTATTTATCCCTGGGAGATGCTAAGCATGCTACAGCCTAAAACTAACACAGCTAAACTCTAACAGCTAGGACTGCACTGTCTGTAGTCTGAAAGTGTCGGCTGCCAGCGCTCCACCCACACAGAGATGATGAGTCTCATATCATTAGTGCGTTCACCTGGCCTCACTGTCGGGATTCTGCTGGTTGCATTCTGACTGGCCATCCAGACTTCCATGGATATGCACTTCCATATATCGTTTTGCACTGGTCTGACAGGAATCAAAGTTTTGTTGTTCTAAGTTCAGCCTAGTGAGCAGTAGTCTCAGTCACAGACACTCTGCCAATCACCTCCTCCTTCAACAGGTTACGCCAAACAGCAGGGCTGTGATTGTTCAGTACCAGACTCTCTCTACACAGACTGGCAAAGTGAGAGTAGTATCTTGGAATCATTGCGATGCTGCCTTCGTAATGCATCTGAAAATGAGACAGCATGGGCAACCAGGCATCAAGACTGCTGGCCACAGTTTTGAACACAGACTTCAGGATGCACTGGGCTGTTGCGTGGGTACCTGCGTCCTGCTGAGCAGCAGGCTGTGTGTGCTCGGTGAGAGCATGTGCAGTCTCACTCTCTGGCTCCAGGCTGCTGTGGCTGGAAGAGCTTTTCAATGCGGAGGGAGACCCCGCAGGCTGGCTGGCTCCGGCATCTGTGATGGGACTCAGGCTGATCCCGGAATCGGTGGTGTTCTGCATGCATGGTGCATCCAGACTGGCGTCTTCCTCGTCCATGCTACTGTCCAGGCCAGCCGTGGTGGACAGCTCATCCTGAAAAGATGCAAGGTGGGGTCTTAGGGCTAAATTTTGACTGCTTAGTGGTGACTGGACCAGGTCTGTTGGAGGATCTGTAACTTTAAAACAGCCCTGAGTCCCTGAGAACCCTATGCTCTGCACATTTCTGTGAATTCTACAGCAGACAAACGTCATCATGAGCTGTGTTGATTAGTTAATTGTAAATTAGTGCTTGGTTGCCAGATATCAACACACACACACACACACACACACACACACACACACACACACACACACACACACACACACACACACACACACACACACACACACATCCACAGTCACGGACATAAAGGAAAAAACATTACTGTATGGGAATTAGGGGAATAAATATAAATATATGTTAAAAACAAAATTATATATATATATATATATATATATATATATATATATATATATATATATATATATATATATATATATATATATATATATATATATATATATATATATATATATATATATATATATATATATATATATATCAGAAATATGTATGTATGTCTGATGACAAAAGCTGATTATACATTATATGTATATATATATAAATTAATATATATATATATATATATATATATATATATATATATATATATATATATATATATATATATTAATTAATACTATTATTAATAATATTATATATTATAGTATATATTATATATATTAGAAATATATATGTATATGTATATGTATGATGAGAAAAGCCGATTAAAAGCCTGGAGGTGGTCCTGGTCGCCTGGTGGGGTAAACGCAAGGTGCCGCTGTCTCCAGAATGTGTGTGTCACTGGACTCGTGGGACCAGGAATGACCATCTGAACCGATGAACACACACTTGTTGGTCTTGCACACTTTGGTTTGCTGTGAAAATATACACAGTGAAATTATGAAAATGTGTAGATCTACAGCTGAACACATCATTTATGAAACGCCCACTAGTAACTCTAACTGTATACACACAAAGATATTACTAACCAGAGTGATATTCTGCACTGATGTGATTGCTGATTCAGTGTGCAGGTACGCCTTCGCCTCTCTGATGGATGTCCCAAAGCGCTGAAGGAAGACAAGGAGGACGTGGTGATGAAAAAGACTCATCTCATTTAAAGAACTAACTAGGCTACAGCTTTACCTTGATGTAGGCCACAGCATAGGCACAGCCGGAATACTGGGGAGGAAGCTTTAAACACAATGACAAAACATGAGGATCAAATAAAGAGACTTTAGAACATTTATTCAGACTCGAAGCATTAACTTACTCCAAAGTCTCAGCCTTACCTCATTTCCGAACACGCTGTAACAGCGGTTGCTGAGCACCCACCAGTGCTCACTCTCCAGTCCGGTGCAGAGGGCCTTGTGTTGGAGCTTAACCTCCACCAGCTGCGGGAAAAAAAAATGATCAGCTTTACCACTAAACAAAGACAACCCACAACGACCAATGAATATCTGATTGAGTGTACGATATTCAAGATAAGAAACCTTCTGGCTATTAGAAAATTGGTGTTCATAGGTGCAGGCAAAGCTCTTATCCGTCTGGTCCAAATCCTGGGAGCACTCCTACAGGGACAAACAAAAGAAGGAATGACATATTTAGTGAAGTTTAATTAAATGTCTACAGACTGTGAAGGTGATGTCAGCACATTTTATATTTTCCAAAGACCTGTTAACAGTCAGGGCTGATGTTCATAGCTAGAAATTGGTTTCTTATTCATCAGTATCCTAATCGAATGTTCCACTCCACCTTAAGTGCTACAGTTTGTAGAGACACCAGAATGCAACTTCTGCAGCACTGAAGATCCAAAAAAGACCAAAAAATTTGCAACCACGTTTCCACATATTTAATGAGATCCTGGACAATGTGGAGGACTTTCGCTCAGCGTTTGACACTGAAGAAACTGAAGAGGAGCAGTTCCACCTTTATTAGCACCACAACCCCAACAACACACTGTAGGTAGCAGCCTTGCTGTGTGATTTTATCATCTGATCATCTTAAACTGAAAGTTTAACAGTACATAACAACTATAATTTAATTTAATTTGGGGAGGTTAATTTATTTTCCTGTCTCTGTCTTTTTCGAAATGTGGCTTCTGGGTGATCATCACCTTGGCTCAGTGTAAATCAGCCAATCAGAGCAGAGCTCATCAAATTATTCACAATCTCACGTGCGTACCAAAAACAACCTGGGACATAAGAATAATGTAAATGGGTGTGTGAAACTGTATCTGGGTATTTTCACTCCACTAAAGTCGTAGATGTTTGTCTTTAGTATGTAGACATCAGGGAACAGTTTAAATACTGAATACATACATCTCACGGCAAACCTTAAACACAGCTTAACTAAGCTCCCTTTCATTTAGAAGCCCAAACTGATTCTTACCCGGATTCTCACCAGTGGTCCAGACAAACACGGGGGAGTAAATGGCTGGTCCTGCAACAAAGATGGAATATGCAAATATGATTAATACGGAGCTGCCATGCTCCTATCTGTGTAATATTCTCAGCTTAAATAATTACTCTAACAGAGGTAATAGTGTAAAACTGCTGTGTGAGACAGACTACCTCTGGGATGGATGAAAGGACGTCCTGATGCTGATCCACTCCTAATTAGAATAATAGAATAACCAGTGAAATATTGAGGGAAAGTTTGAGTAGTATAAACACCAAACTCTTATCAACCAATAACAGTGCAATAAACTCCCATCAACCAATAGCAGCGCACTAAACTCCCATCAACCAATAGCAGCACAATAAACTCCCATCAACTAATAGCAGCACAATAAACTACCATCAACCAATAGCAGCGCAATAAACTCCCATCAGCCAATAGCAGAGCAATAAACTCATCAACCAATAGCAGCTCAATAAACTCCCATCAACCAATAGCAGCGCATAAACCCTCATCCACCAATAGCAGCGCAATAAACTCTCATCCACCAATAGCAGCGCAATGTCAACCAATTTCAAACCAATAGCAGCGCAATAAACTCTCATCCACCAATAGCAGCGCAATATGAACCAATATCAACCAATAGCAGCGCAATAAACTCTCATCAGCCAATAGCAGCGCAATAAACTCTCATCCACCAATAGCAGCACAGATCGTTCCGTTACCATAGCACAGCTAGCATTGGCTACGGCCTCGTTCCAATTTGAAGGTAAACAAACAGTAAACAACCCGGAGATTTAAAGGTAAACAAACAGTAAACAAGCCGGAATTTTGAAGGTAAACAAACATTAATATTCAATATTTTAGCAGCTAAAAAGGCTTTCTAACATCCGTTTACCTCCCAGTTAAACTGCTTAGCCGCTCAGGTTCTTCTGGAAGTTAAAAGGGAACAGGATCTTAACCGAACAGGCATTTAGAGCTTCGAGAAGTTTCTAGCGCTGCTACACTCTCGCTATTCGAAGCCGCTACGTTCAGCGCCTGAACCCTTAACCCAGAAACAGTCGCTAAATCTCCGCTCAGTGAACTGACCGTCGCTGGAGTCCGTCTGGGAGGCCGCATCGGTCCCTCTGGGAGGCCTCCGCTGCCGATCCAGGGCCTTCCGGTACCTGTAAAAGAGGAGAGAGGATGAAACAGCTGCAGCTGAAAGGCCGACGGCACAGAACACCATCGGCCGCAGCTGGAAGCTGAAGAGAGAGGGAGGAAGCTCCATGTCTGAAGAAGAGTTGATCCTGTAGCTCGTTGGATAGTCGCAGCACAAGAGAAAGCAGCTCGCTCGGTGTGGTGTCGGTGAACGACTGAGGGGTTTCAGAGTTGGAGCTCAGTTAAATCCTTAGAACGTTCTATCACCTTAACAACGCAGATTCACCCCTAAACACCTCCACTCGCAGGCAGGAAGGGACACATCACCGAAAACTGAAATTTATTAGCGCCTGCTAGGAAGAGGTTGTTTGATGTATAAACAATGTTACAGTTTCAAAACATACAGATCAGTCTAAAGTTCTTACAGTTTATACAGGGAAATAAACAAGCAAAAACATTCACATATTTATTCATTTATACTTCACCCCGGATGTTTTATACCGGCACAGCACCATGTAATGATACATAATAATACAGTAATATAAATCATATGAACAATACAATAATATGATATTAAAGTATGTTATTAATAATACAACTATATAAATAATACAGAGAGAGAGAGAGATTCCTTTATTGTGCTCTGTCAGCTTAATAAACTTTGTATTAACTTTATTATATGTATAACTCCAATTTGGGACACAGCCCCTATGTCTCTTAATTATAGTCTTATACATATATATCTTATCACAGTCTAACTTAAAATAACCTCATTGTACTCAACACAAGTGAGACCCAAGATAACTACAGTTGCTGGGAGATGTACTTTCTAATAATCATTATAATTTTAATTCAAATTCATATTTAAATATTTTAAGTTTAATAACTAGAACTATATATAATTAGAAGTACAATTAGGAAAAAACTCATCCAAAAAAAAAAAAAAAATTCCACCCCGAAGGATGTGTTGGATTGCTTGTTGGATGAGCTTTTCACACAGTTCCTGCAGATTTTTTGGTATGGGTGGATGTGGAAGGACACCAGGCCTTCTAGACGGTGCCTCCACGCACAGATTCGTTGGTCATCTCCACCAAGACAAAAGTGCGACTGGACACTGACGACACCTTTGCAGTCTTTGGTGCTGATCACGTGGTGTTCAGGGCAGACATTGTAACGGCCTGCGTGCATTTTATGTTTTTATACATTCTTCTGTAACTACAACACCACAAATATTTGACTATATCTGCCTATTCAGCTCACAGCAGGCTAGCGCCGCCCCTTTACAGCGAAGTTATAGGAAGAGCTTTTAGCCCAAACAGCTTGTAGAATGAAGCACAATACAGAGCAGCCAATCAGAAAAGAAATCACTTGCATATATTACTGTTAATGACACAGTGGCAATAACAGTCTGGTAAATAGAAGTCACGTAACGGTCATTTGATAATTAATTTAAATCTCACAAAAGTCATAAGTAGACAGGCAAATATATAAATCAAGGATAATGTAGCCTAAATTTCAATTAAAGCTCCTATAAATAAATAACATAAAAAAAAAAATAAAATTCAATTATGTAGTCTAAATTAATGCTGCAAAAAAACACTCATACACAACAGGTGAAAAAGAGAACACAAAAGATCACAAATATATTTTATTATAAACAGACAATGAGACCTTTTAAACTAGTAACAAAGTTGTAATAAAATATTTAATATTTACAAATGTAAGTTATTAATAAAAATGTATCCCCTGGAAATGCACATTGCAGAATATTGCAAGAAAAATGTGACTAGAAAGCAGAGCATGTTATTAAATGAGTCTTTTGTGATTTTGTCCAGGATTTCTGACTGGTGTTTTTACAAAAATGAACATCCTATCTGAATAACGATGACATCATCCTAGCATAGGATGCCACACTGTCAGTTATAGTTCATAACAGAAAACGTAGCTACGGAAGCCCTTTTGACTGGCCTTCTCAGTAAAAGTCCATAGTGTTGTTCAGGAAGCAGACCGACAGGCTGGCTGGGAGTTTGTCTCCTGATTAAATGACGTTATGTCCACTGTCTCCCCTTGTCCGTGACTCAAAAGTCATCATAATGATGATGTATGATGATTAGGACTCTGATGAAGTCAGTGTCAGTGGTGATTCCGTGCTCCTGATGATTAACACAAGTTTTATCCATAATGCTGTTGATGTGGTCTACAGCAGGGATGGTGCCGACTCTCTCCAGCCTTACTCTTACTTCCACAGCGATGATGACAAAAGCAATGGTCCAAGTTGTTGCTGTACAGTGGCGTTTAGAGTCAATGGATCTCCTCTCCCTGCTCTCCTCATGTTTCCTGATGTTTCTCTTAATGTCTCTGACAGTCCTGTTGCACTTCTACTCCCTGATCTGGAGTCTTTAATCCAGGTGGAACGCTGCATTGGGTTCCTGCATGGGAACAATGAGAAAGAGAGAGGGAAAGGTTAGGCTGTTTTGTTACGGTGCACAAATCTAAATAAATAGAAAATGAAGAGAGT
>JAMWET010004176.1:35000-72852 GCA_024036415.1 Prochilodus magdalenae | reverse complement strand
AGATGGAGAGAGACAGAAATCAAACCAGAGACAGAAAGCCAGGCATGGACCTCATGGGATGTCCAACAAGTCCACATAGGTGCGATCGTCAGATGTCCACATACTTTTGGCCATATACTGCATCATACACAGCCAGTGCTTCCACCTCTCTGTAACTGTAGCTCCTTGTAGAAAGTCCTCCTAGAAGAGTGGAGGCTCTTAGAGCTGATCCATACTGGTACCAGTGACTTTGCAATGGGATGTCCAAACAGCTCATGTAGGAGTGATGGTCAACAGCAGCCAACAGTTGGATTCCTTCGTGACTGTAGCCCTGTGTCTTCCCACGAGAGTGGAGGGTCTGTGGCTGCAAGCTCCGTATAGCCAATGGCCATGAATGGGCTGTCCAATGAGCTCATATAGGACTGATTTAAAAATAAATAAGATTTAAGCACTGAAAACAGAAAACAATAAGAAAAACACTTAATAAATAAATAATAAAAAAAATCAAAAGAAAGAAGAATAAAAAAATAAAAATACTTTTTAAAATAAAAATGGAAAAAGAAAAAGAATTAAAGGTACAAAAATAAAATGATAAAAATGAGAATAAAAAAATTTAAGCAAATAAAAGGATGTATATAAAAGGCTGGAATGAATAAACGGATGAGCTCAGTAAACAGTTGTAGCTGTCTGAAGGGGCTGGAAACTGAAAGTCAGTAAAATGATTCAGTGAGGTCGGCGAGACGATATTCAGAGACCCCTGGAGTGAACTCTCGCTCGCTGCTGTAGCCAAAAGCAGATTTCCAGATTTAGTAAACCTCTCGATACCTGACAGGTGATCCGATCACTGGAGCGAGTCTGATAATCACCGCTATTTATAGACATCATAGCAGAGACTGTGTGTGGGGGTGTGTGTGTGTGTGTGTGCGGGTGTGCGTGCCTGCCGTTGAGTTTCCAGTCATGCTGTTGGTGAGGAGCAACTTCCAGTACAGTCTGCAGTGGCCAGTGACGGATCTCAGCTTGAGCTTCGCCGCACATGTGACGTAAGCGAGGACGGCCCCTACCACTGTACCTGACTGACTGTATACGGGCGTCCTGTTGGGAGTGGTTTCTATTCTGACTTGTGCTGTGGTGTTGGGAGCGTCCTTTACAGGTACAGTATTCCTCAGAGTAAAGTTCGGAAGTTATTCCAGCAGTAGGAAGAGTTGGAGAGGTGTCACATCATACCTGTCGTGGGATACTACCACAGCACGCTGTTGGTGGCAGTGGATAGAAGAAGGCATGCACCAGACCTGGAGGATTGTCTGATATGTGGGGTGACCCAACAGCCATGACTCCTGACACTCAGCGAGCAGTGGTGTCCTCCATGAGTCCTCCTGTTAGTGCAGCACCATCGGCAGACGGCTGCACCACGCAGGACTACATGCACACAGACCGTTACCACGACTGTCCTTAACACCACGTCACCGTCACCAAAGACTGCAGTGGTGTCGTACCAGACTGTCATGGAGTGACTCAGAATGGCAGCGGGTCATCTTCAGTGAAGAGTCCCGCTTTAGTCTTGGTGGAGACGCCCAACGAATCCGTGTGTGGAGGCACCGTGGTCAGCACCGAGATGAACGCTTTGGTGTCACACGTCCAGAAGGCCTGGTTTCCCTCCACCTCCACCCCTACCGCACCATCTGCAGGAACTGTGTGAGGATGTTCAAGCTGCATGGGATGGATTATCACAGGACTCCATCAGGAACCTCTACAGCTCCATACCGAGACGTCTGGCGTGTTGGGTTAGCGAACACGGCGGCTCCACGCCATACTGAGAGACAGACTTCTGTATGTGTAGCTCAATAAATATTGATCATATCAGTCTAAACTTATCATCAGTTATTGATTCTGGTCACCTTTATCCTCCTTCCCAACAGGAGATCAATCCCAACCACTGTGGAGATCATTATTTAACATCAGGGACGAACGGTAGACGTGAAGGAATTCACGCCTGTATGTTCACAAACCAAGATCATACAAAGGCACCTCAGAGCAGATCATCTGAAGTCGGCTCTGCCTGTTATACGACATCATAACCCTCTTTGAGCGTTTGAACCACAAACATAACAAAAAGCTCCTGAACCTGGAAACATGATGCTGAAATGCTGGTGAAACTCCCCTCCAAAGAAATCAAACACGGACTAATGGGCAGGAATCTGAAGGGAGAGGGCAGAGACACGACTGGTTTGGGCTTTTGATGTCGAACCTCTCCTTTAAACCCCCAGCGTGCTGTCCTGAGAACCAATGAACACTACAGAGGAGCGGGTCGGAGCGGGTCGGAGCGGGGAGCTATGGATCGAGTCCTGATGGGCCTGTTGTCTTATACTGTTTCTGATATCTTTCTGTTTGTCCAGCACCTCACTCCTCAACATTTTCATCCTCCTGTGATTGCTTTAAAGGTGCGGTAAGTGATTCTGGAGAGTAATTGTTTGTTACATCCCTCCCCTCAGTGTTTAAGAAGTCAACCCCCCTTCCTGCCAGCCCTGCCCCCTCCACCAAATTTATGGACTTCAACATTTTGATCTTCCAGTGGTAACTTTAAAGGGGCAGTAAGTGATTCTGGAGAGCAAGTGTTTGTTTTTGAACTGAACAGCTAAACAAACACAACCCTCCCATTTGTGTTTAAGACGCCCCCACTTTCCTGCAAGCCCCCCACCACCACCACCAAAATTCATGGACTTCTACATTTTGATCCTCTAGCGGTTGCATTAAAGGTGCAGTAAGTGATTCTGGAGAGCAATTGTTTGTGTTTGAACTGAACAGCAAAACAAACACAACCCTCTCCTCAGTGTTTAAGAAGCCCCCACCTCCCTGCCAGCTCACCCCCCTTCACCAAATTCATGGACTTCTACATTTTAATCCTCCAGTGGTTGCTTTTAAAGGTGCAGTAAGTGATTCTGGAGAGCAATTGTGTGAACAGCAAAACAAACACACCCCTCTCCTCAGTGTTTAAGGAGCCCCCCACCTCCCTGCCAGCCTCACCCCCGCCACCAAAATTCAAGGACTTCAACAGTTTGATCCTCCAGTGGTTGCTTTAAAGGTGCAGTAAGTGATTCTGGAGAGAACTTTTTTGTTTGAACTAAACAGCAAAACAAACACACCCTTCCTATCAATGTTTAAGAAGCCCCTTCTTTTTGCCAGCCCCGCCCCCTCCACCAAATTTATGGACTTCAAAATTTTTTCTCTTCCAGCGGTGGCTTTAAAGGTGCAGTAAGTGATTCTGGAGAGCAATTGTTTGTGTTTGAACTTCGAACTCCCCTCCCCTCCACTTAGTGCTTCTTCAGAAGCCTCCTACCCTGCACCCACAAAATCATGGACTTAAAAAATTTGATCCTCCTGCATTTGCTTTAAAGGTGCAATCAGTGATTCAGAAGCACAAGTGTTGGTATTTGAACTCAACGGCAAAACAAACACAACCCTTCCCTCAATGCTCTATCAGAAGTCCCCACTCTTTGCCAGCCCCGCCCCTTAAATGGTGAAGCATGTGGGCTACTATCCTTGTTTGTGTTTTCCCATTCCACCTTAAGTGAAGTAGCCGTTCCATGCAGAGGCCACAGTCTGTCTGTCCAGTTTCTGTTTTGAACTTTCCCATTCCACCTTAAGTGGTGCAGCATTTCCTTACTAGTGCCTCGATCTACCTGTCCAGCTGAACACCAGCCCTAGAACGTAACTCCTGCACCATTTAAGGTGGAATGGAGAGTTCAAGCAAGAAGCTGACCGATAACAAATTGTATCTCAGTCCTAGGATGTAGCTGCTACAGTATTTAAGGTGGAATGGGAAAATTTGACACAAAGTATACTGGACTGAAATCACATACTGCACCTTTAAGCCTTGTGCAGGTCCTGTACAGCAGAATATTCATCACCTAGAGCCCGTTAAAAAGGGCTAGGGTAAAGCCTGGTGCATGCTTGCGGGACACTGATGTGCAGCACCCCCTACTCGAGCACGGCAGCGCCTCCTTAACACGCGGCAGAGAAAACAAAGCGGGAGGTTAAATATTCCCCGGAAACCCAGAGAAGCCGGCTGTCAGTCTGCGTGTTTGTAAAGCAGATTTAAAGGTCTTAAGAAAAATCATTTACATTAAAAAAGGCAATTCAGGAGGCGCCGAGGTGGCGGCTGGGGGATGGGGAGCGAGGCGGTGGTGGTGGTGGTGTTGGGGGGGGCCTCTAGGGAATTCCGTGTTTTCTTGAATTCCTTCATTCTCGCCCCTTTTCCGAAGTCACAGCTCAATCAAGCGCTGGCGTCTCAGGTGGAGGAAAAATACGAATCATTTAAAAACAAAACGTTTGAAGGGGAATAAATAGAGGTGTTGGTGAACGCAGCACGGCGCACAGCTCCTATAGTAAACACAGGCCTGTGATTCCCAGGCTGGTTCAGAAGCGGGATATATTTGGATGCCCATGTTTTTCCAGTTAATTTGCTCCCAGGAGCGTCGCGGGAAGCGCCTCTAACCGCGAGGAGGAGGCGGCACGGCTGGCGGACTTCCAGGGGTCAGCGCTACTCCTATGACCCTACGTTTGGTCAAGGCCACTGTGGGATCAATAATGTGGTGCCAGCTCTATTATTGAACAGGCAGCATGGAGGACCACCGCTCAAGACAGCAGGGGGGCTGTCACTTCTAACCATATAGACACTAACACTGCACTTTCAAACCCGCAGCCCAGCACGGTAAAGCTGGGTATGATGTGGGTGGTGGATCATTCTCAGCACCGCAGTGACACTCTAGTCCTTCATCAGTGGGCACGGGACCCTGCCCCACAGGATGCTGCCCCACAGGACGCTGCCCCACAGGACGCTGCCCCACAGCACGCTGCCCCACAGGACGCTGCCCTACAGGACGCTGCCCTACAGGACGCTGCCCCACAGGACGCCGCTGGTGTCGATAGTTTTGGGTGGTGGATCATTCTCAGCACCGCAGTGACACTGACGTGGTGGTGGTGGTGGTGATCCTCTAGTCCTTTATCAGTGGGCACAGGACGCTGCCCCACAGGACGCTGCCCCACAGGGCGCTGCCCCACAGGACGTCTGGTCTGGATTGTTTGGGTTGGTGGATCATTCTCAGCACCGCAGTGACCCTGAGGTGTCGTGGTGCACTGCTGTGGTGGTCCATCCACCAGCAGTCCACACTCAGTGGGCACACCCCCCACACATAATACCTGCCCCTGTGGTGCCCCGTGGGGGTCGACCATTAAGGAACAGCCGTACATCGAATTGGTGGAAAGGAATTCTTAGTCTCCTCCTGCTCCTATCCGCTTCTCATGTCCTCCATGGTTTTCCAGGGGAGGAGCAGCAGGAAAGCTTGTGGATGCAGCCAATTAGACGGAGAGAGACCGTAACATACATGCTGACGCCCACCAGTTACTAATGGGCCATAACCAGAGCCGAGATCATTCTGGGAGAGCTCCTTTCAGCCCAGATGCCTCACAGGCAGGCTGTCAGAGGTGCTGGCTGGACGCATTATTAAGAGGAAGTGTTCTGGATTAATCGCTCACCGCCGGGCTGATCTCCCTGCGTGTCTGGGAGAGAGAGAGAGACCATGTTTATCTTTTCTTGGGGTCCAAATCGCACCAGCGTGATCAACACGACGCTTTTACTAAACAAGGCCCAAAGAAGGCCTGCAAGGCTGCGTTCACACTGCCAGCCCAAACCCGATGTGTGGTGTATCCAGATCGTATCCAGATTGGTGTTTGGTAGTCTGGACCGCGTCGGACCTGTGTTCCAGATCGGATGTTGTGAGATCACGGTTGTTTGAAAGTGATGGGGTAGGATTCTTCAGGAGTGATTTTAAAGGGCCCATATTATAGAACACTGTAATCTGTCCGTGTTTGTGTGTATCTGAGTGTGTGTGTGTGTGTGTGTGTATCTGTACCACGACTGTCCTTAACACCACGTCACCGTCACCAAAGACTGCAGTGGTGTCGTACCAGACTGTCATGGAGGGACTCAGAATGGCAGCGGGTCATCTTCAGTGACGAGTCCCGCTTTAGTCTTGGTGGAGACGCCCAACGAATCCGTGTGTGGAGGCACCGTGGTCAGCACCGAGATGAACGGTTTGTTGTCACACGTCCAAAAGACCTGGTGTCCCTCCACCTCCACCCCCACCGCACCATCTGCAGGAACTGTGTGAGGATGTTCAAGCTGCATGGGATGGATTATCACAGGACTCCATCAGGAACCTCTACAGCTCCATACCGAGACGTCTGGCATGTTGGGTTAGCGAACACGGCGGCCCGGCGCCTTACTGAGAGACAGACTTCTGTATGTGTAGCTCAATAAATATTGATCAGTCTAAATTTATCACCAGTTATTGATCCTGGTCTCCTTTATCCTCCTTGATGATGGGTGTATAAACACATGCACAGAACGTCCTGTTAAGGATAAGGAGAGGCTGGAAACGGCTGAACGGGATTATGGCCAGGCTAACGCTAGCGTAGCTGCTGGGCTGGTCTCAGTACGTGCACCTGTCTGTATGTTATAGGTGAACCTGGGCGTGTGGGCCCTTTAAAGCTCAGTTGCAGGAAAACAACAGAAACACCTCACCAGCACTCACATCCCACATCCCACAGCTCCTCACATCACTGTCCTGCTGCGGTAGCAAGTCTCCCTCACCTGTGCTGACCACATCCCTTTCCCTTTCTCTCAGTTCCTCCAAAAAAGGAAGAACAGATAAAAAGAAGAGAGGGTGTCGGGGAGGGGGTGGTAGCGCAGCCGGGTGTTTGTTTGCTCGGCGCTGATCTGAAATGGGCTGAGCTGATGTCCCACATAGAGCCGACCCATCTCCACTATCAGCCTGCAACAGAGGGAGAGGATAAATGAGAAGGGGGGGGGGGGTGTGAGAGTTGGAGCGAGACAAAGAGAGAACAGGGAGATGGAGGGATAGAAAGAATGAAGGATGGGCTGAGAGAACCTAAAGGTGAAAGAACAGAGAGAGAGCATAGATAGAATGAAACAAATGAGAGAGAGAGAGAGAGAGACAGGAGGAGAGAAGAAGGGGTGTGAGAACCTGAAGGATAGATAGAGAGACAGAGAGAGAGAGAGGCAGACAGGGTAAAGGAGAGGGAGAGAGAGAGGGAGAGAGAGAACAGGCAGGAGGAGAGAAGAAGGGGTGTGAGAACCTGAAGGATAGATAGATAGAGAGAGAGGCAGACAGGGTAAAGGAGAGGGAGAGAGAGAACAGGCAGGAGGAGAAAAGAAGAGGTGTGAGAAACTGAAGGATAGAGAGAGAGGCAGACAGGTTAAAGAAGAGTGGGAGAAAGAGGGAGAGAGAGAATAGGCAGGAGGAGAAAAGAAGGGGTGTGAGAGAGGGAGATGAGAGAGAAAAAGAATAGATAGAATGAAACAAAAGAAAGAGAGAGAGAGAGAGAGACAGGAGGAGAGAAGAAGGGGTGTGAGAATCTGAAGGATAGATAGATAGAGAGAGAGAGAGAGAGAGAGAGAGAGAGGCCGACAGGGTAAAGGAGAGGGAGAGAGAACAGGCAGGAGGAGAAAAGAAGGGGTGTGAGAGAGGGAGAAGGAGAAAGAGAAGTAGACAAAAGAGACAAAGAAAGGAGGTGTGAGTGAGGTGTGAGAGAGAGAGAGAACAGAGAGGAAGAGAGAGAAGGAGGGAGGTAAGAGAGATGTTTGACATGCAGCTGCATTAAATAATTATTTATTTGTTTATTTCCGCATTAAAGCTATTTCTCTCTCTCTCTCTCTCTCTCTGTCTCTCTCTCTCTGTCTCTCTCTCTCTCTCTCTACCCTTCCCTCCCTCCCTTTCCTGGTAATAAGAACATGTCGACCTGCTGCTGCACCTGCAGGGTGTTCTTATCGCTCCACCATGTGATGGGCAATTGAAGCACAGAGAGTGAAAAAAGAGGAAAAGGGAAAGAGGGAGGGGTGGGGGTGGAGGTAGGAGAGAAAACAAGAGAGAAAATAAAAGAGAAAGACACAGAAAGGGAGTAAGGAAAAGAGAGAGAGGATAAAGAGAAGAAGGGAAAGAGAGAAAATAAAAGAGAAGGGAGGGAGTAAGGAAAAGAGAGAGGAGAAGGGAAGGAGAGAGAGAGGGGTGGAGGGGGGATGGAGTGAGGCTGAGAGAGAGAGAACCCGGCTCGGCCGCGTCCCAGTAAATCTGAGGAAAGTTGTGGAGTCAGTAGCACAGATCAGTTATCAGTTCCGCCGCTGAGCGCCCACTCACCCGCTCGCCCGGCCTGCTCCTTCCCGGGCCCTCTCTCCGAGTAAGTAACGGAGGTAAGTGGGGCACAGGGAGGTGCCGGGACGGGGTCTCTGGTGCTTAGCTCTGAAATGATGTCTCGAAATGGAGTGCTGTCCAAGCACACTGGACTGTGACGAGACGCTCCGCGGGGGCATTTGGCTGAGCGTCCAGTCGGAACATGAGTTTAAGACAGTGGTCCAAGCGATATCTCTCCCGCCCAGTCCCACCTCAGTCTCATCCGCCGGGAAAAGAGCCACTACCTCACAATTAGGTCCGAACAGCGCAGACAGACAAACTAAATCTCGAGTTATCCGATTATTCACCCCCTCTGACCGTACAGGACACTCTGTAGGTGTACAGGTCCGGACTGTGGTCCATCTGTTTCTCTGTATACTGTATTACCCTGTTCTTCAATGGGCAGGACCCCCACAGGACCCCCACAGAGCAGGGAGTATGTGGGTGGTGGATCATTCTCAGCACTGCAGTGACACTGACGTGGTGGTGGTGTGTTAGTGTGGGTGGTGCTGGTGTGAGTGGATCAGACACAGCAGTGCTGCTGGAGTGTTGAGACACTGTGTCCACTCACTGTCCACTCTATTAGACACTCCTACCTTGCTGCTCCACCTTGTAGATGGACAGTCAGAGACGATAGCTCATCTGCTGCTGCACAGTGCAGTGTTGGTCATCCTCTAGTCCTTCATCAGTGGTCACGGGATGTAGCCACATCAGTGTTCAGACACTCCTGCTCCATCGCAGAACTGGTCAGGTGGTCCAGATGTGGTGGATGCCTTCCCTGGCACCATTCCGAGGAGAATTCCCTGTAGACTGGGATTGTATCCACTGCTGGTAGACCCGTATGACCGTACGCTTCCACACACCTGCAGATTCAGCTACTTCCTTCACACTATGGTCTTTGGCCACGCCCACATGCAGTCCCTCTTTTTAGCCAATCATTAACATCTGCTCTGGAGCCATTTTCCACACATGGAGCGAGACATTCCCTGCACTGTAGCCCCTCTTCCCAATCTATGGATCCCGTCACTCACACCCCACAGGGATTAATAGCCCCGTCATCCTCGTACAGCAGCGCCATCTGCAGGAGCCTTTGAGGTGCGGTTGTCTGCAAAATCGGCAAGTTTGTTTCAGTTGAGAGGCTACAAGTGCTCAACAAACTGGTCCTCCATGGGGAAAGCGGTTGAATACCTTTGTTCTAGATGATGCTTTTTTATTTTGGAGCCTTATTTAAGCCACGCCCCCTGCATTTTGAAGCAGGAAGTTAGACCGCATGCCCTCAAGACCTCATGGCGAGCAGTTAGATCCCATTATTGGGATGCTGAGTCATTAGGGTAAAGGTTACAGGGTCACTCACAGCTATGGGCCACATGGGTAATATGATTTGTGAATAGATTTTAGAGGCGCTGTTTACGGGCTCCTTTGGAAAGACGCTGTTTCCGGAGTTTTGATCTCCGATATTTTGGAGGCCCCTGCTTTTAGCTGCTGACCCCTATCTCCGTCCCAGAGCCGACACTGAACACCGAGGCGTCCGCAGTGCTGACGAACCCTGTGAGATCGTTAACCTGAGCGTAGCTGGCAGCTCAGAGTGAGACTAATGAAAAGCGTGGGAGGAAATAACTTTTCCAATTGATTATGCAAACGAGGGCGCCCTCAGAATTAGGGCTCTATTAAGCGTTTTAGTCATTTACTACATGGACGAAAATGCAATTACCGCTCGCCGTGGCTGGACGGAGTGGACGCTTTCAGTATCAGGCACAGATGGATGTTGAAGTCAGTCAGGCTGACCTTTCACTCACAATGGCATCCGCTGTGTGAGCGTACATCTTATATAAACATATATGTTCCCTCTGTGAGGTTCTAGAGGGGTTCTAAATAAGAACCACAGTGCCTTTTGCTCATCATCTTACCAGCAGTGGTGAAAAAAGTGCACAAACCATGTAGCTGAGTTACAGTAGAGATCCCCAATGTAAACTCCGCTTCCAATTTCAGCTCCTCCCTTTAGACTTCCACTGGAGTACCAGTACTAAAGTATGTACCTTCAGATGTACTTAAGTATGGAGAGTACCAGTACTAAAGTATGTACCTTCAGATGTACTTAAGTATGGAGAGGACCAGTACTAAAGTATGTACCTTCAGATGTACTTAAGTATGGAGAGTACCAGTACTAAAGTATGTACCTTCAGATGTACTTAAGTATAGAGAGTAACAGTACTAAAGTACGTACCTTTAGATGTGCTTAAGTATGGAGAGTACCAGTACTAAAGTATGTATCTTCAGATGTACTTAAGTATGGAGAGTACCAGTACTAAAGTATGTACCTTCAGATGTACTTAAGTATGGAGAGTACCAGTACTAAAGTATGTACCTTCAGATGTACTTAAGTATGGAGAGTAACAGTACTAAAGTATGTACCTTCAGATGTACTTAAGTATGGAGAGTACCAGTACTAAAGTATGTACCTTCAGATGTACTTAAGTATTGAGAATATCAGTACTAAAGTATGTACCTTCAGATGTACTTAAGTATGGAGAGTAACAGGAGTATGGTTTATTAGGGCTCTAATGTCCTATTATCATTTCTGGAACAGGACTCTTCATCAGCTCAGTGTAGGTGAAGAGACTCTAGTGTCTCTCAGTCCACCAGTCTTTAATAGAAGCTCATTCATTAGTCTGACACTGACGTCTATTCACATCATCATCAGCTCAGAACACTGAAGGAGAACCAGTTCTGTTAGCTAGAACCATAATAACTCAGTAAACGAGTAAAGTTAACAGTAAACAGAGCTCATATACGTTCAGTATAAAGTCCATGTGTACATGTTTCTATAGTGAGTCTGTTTGGCTGTTTTGAACACGGCGGCCCGACGCCATACTGAGAGACAGACTTCTGTATGTGTAGCTCAATAAATATTGATCATATCAGTCTAAACTTATCATCAGTTATTGATCCTGGTCACCTTCATCTTCCTTCCCAACACACCTGCACTCCCACACCTCCTTCTGGGAGCAGCTGTTCTTCTGATGATGAGTGTACCTGCATGAATGAGCTCCATATAAATGAGGTGGCGCTTGATTTCATGCACTGAAGAGCTGATGGAGCTCAAATCTCGACTTGTTTCAATGTCACATGAGGGACGGCCAAAGCCTCTCTCGTTTTTACCCAACCTGGGTGGGTAAGTTCCAACGTGGTACCCAATGGAATGACTGTCAGTGATTTTCTACAGTGCCTATTCAGAGCAGGCCCGCTAATGCTAACGCATGATTGGCTAAAGGAAAAAAGTGACATCCATCAGCAGTAAACACAGCAGACGTTCATAATACGTGTCAGCACAGGGACAGCTTAGCTTATTATCTGTGTTTCATCTTCGTTTTCTCTCCATAGAGATGGAGAGAGAGAGAATGAAGGAGCGTGAGAGGGTGAGGGAAGAAAGGTCGGCTTCAATGCGAGCGTGCCATCGCCGTCTGAAAGCTGTGAATGCTTCATCAAGTGAGGAACTTTAGAAACGTGGCTGTGACAAGCCGAGGTGACGTGGACTGTTTCTTCTTTCTGTGACGGCTCGGCTGTCGAGACGATGCCATTTTTCCAGATACGTCTCCCTCCGTGCCGCTTTCATGAGCTTGTTTGGAAAGTGGTTGACCTCATCTTTAAATAAATCACTCCGTGATTTATGACTGTATTACATGTCAAGGAGCTGATGTGCAACAAAGACAGACGGCGCCTCAGTCGCACGCCGTCGCGCTGCATATCAAACGGGAAGAGGGATAACGGGGCGACGAAAGCGCCGTGACAACCTGCGGGACGGATGTACGGATGGCAGGTTGGAAGTTTGCAGTCTGGAAGCAGGAGAGGGGAGGAGCTCCGCCGGGTTTTCGGTGCTGTAGCGTTTCTGCCGGGATGTCTGGGGGAAAGCTGGAAGGCCTGTCACTTTCCTTTCAGACAAGACACACAGGAATGACAGGAACGAGAGAATCAGACAGGATTCCGAGGATCACAGGAGGATGAAGGGAATTGGAGGAGAGGGATTAGTGACTATGTGAGAATAGGAACAAACGCTGCCGCGGTGCTTCTGAGGTGTTTACAGTGATGGTACACGCGACTGTGTCACCTCTTTAATGGCAGACTACATATTCAATTACTGACCTTTAACCTCACTACTAATCTACAGCCAGTTATACAACATCCACTATGAATTATTCAGTATCCACTATGAATTATTCAGCATCTACTATGAATTATTCAGTATCCACTATGAATTATTCAGTATCCACTATGAATTATTCAGTATCTACTATGAATTATTCAGTATTTACTATGAATTATTCAGTATCCACTATGAATTATTCAGTATCCGCTATGAATTATTCAGTATCCACTATGAATTATTCAGTATCCACTATGAATTATTCAGTATCTACTATGAATTATTCAGTATTTACTATGAATTACTCAGTTTCCACTATAAATTATTCAGTATCCACTATGAATGATTTATTATCCACTATGAATTATCCATTATCCACTATGAATTATTCATTATCCACTATGAATTATTCATTATCCACTATGAATTATTCAGCATCTACTATGAATTATTCAGTATCCACTATGAATTACTGTTTCCACTATGAATTATTCAGCATCTACTATGAATTATTCAGCATCTAGTATGAATTATTCAGTTTCCACTATGAATTATTCAGCATCCACCATGAAATATTCAGTATCCACTATGAATTATTCAGTATCTACTATGAATTATTCAGCATCTAGTATGAATTACACCATTTCCACTATGAATTATTCAGCATCTAGTATGAATTACACCATTTCCACTATGAATTATTCAGCATCTAGTATGAATTACACCATTTCCACTATGAATTATTCAGCATCTACTATGAATTATTCAGCATCTACTATGAATTATTCAGCATCCACTATGAATTATTCAGCATCCACTATGAATTACTCTGTTTCCACTATGAATTATTCAGTATCCACTATGAATTATTCAGCATCCACTATGAATTACTCAGTTTCCACTATAAATTATTCAGTATCCACTATGAATTATTTATTATCCACTATGAATTATTCATTATCCACTATGAATTATCCATTATCCACTATGAATTATTCAGTATCCACTATGAATTATTCAGCATCTAGTATAAATTATTCAGTATCCACTAAGAATTATTCAGTGTCCACTATGAATTATTATAATTATGTAGTATGAATAATTTGGTAATTATTGTGTTGAATTTTTGAATACTCTTCTAATTGTACTTCATGTTACTCAAAAAGATTCTAATTGTCATATTCTCTGCTGATTTCAGAATATAATATTCATTAAGCATCGTACTATTATTATTATTACTATTATTATTATTATTATTATTATTATTTTTATGTATTTATGATATTGTTTAATGTTGTTCAGTTTAACCATGCTGTTAGGCCTGTGTGTATTTTTGTTGAGAACTGTTTTTTTACATTCTCACAAAATATATGATAACGCACAAGAGCACGACTCTACTGAGTATTAATTTATAATATTTAAGGTGTTTAATCATAAATACTCTTCGGTCCTGTTGGAATACCAGCTCAGGTGCCTCAACATGAAGCTCCATGAGAGAATATCAAGACTGTGACGAGCTGCACTCTCCATGATTCCATATATGTGTTGCTCTAGATGTGGAACCCGGTGTGAAATGAGGCGGATCGTCCTCATGGGTGGGTGTGGCTGAGCTCCTGATCACCACAGTAGGCTGGAAATTACAGAGCTGTTACTGAAATTGCTTAAGACTGGCGGCAATTTAAGGTCAGGCAGTTCAGAAGTGAACATGACGGAAGTGTAGGCTTAAAATGCTTTCTGAATTCTATATGTGCATCATTCCCGGCCTATTGAAGCGCACCCGGGAATCTAACGGCCGCACTTTTTCAATATGCACCGGCGCTGTGAAAAGTTTTTGGAGGTAATTCGCCAGTTCACTTTGTCCTCCTCAGAGATGGAGCGGCTGATTGCCTCAATACAAATGGATGTTCTCCTGCTCGGAGGGAAACGGAGAGGAAGATAATAGCGGAGTGTCGATAAGCAGGAGCGGTGCGGAAAAAGGAAAATACAATTTCCCCAAGCGCAGAGTTCCGCTTCCCGATTTACCTTCAAACTCTTGTGGGTTTTTTTGAAGGGTAGGGATTTTGGAGAGGAGCTGGCCGTGAAGCACTCACTCACTCGCTCCTTCTACAGCTGTGCTGAAGATAGCATCGATCCAGTTTGGGATCCAGCGTTTGGACCTGGAAGTGGTTCTTAGACATAGCAAGAGCTCTTGGGATGGGGTTGCAGTGTTGGAGCTGCCTCCAGTCAGCAGCCAGTCAATAATGTACTTGGGGCGTATATTAGAGCTACGATATTATAAAAACACACACTTGTGTTCAATTTATCCATGCTGCAATATATCCATAAAGGGCTGGTGTGGGGGTCCGGTGCAGTGAAGCGCTGGTATGGTGTTATATTAAAGTGCTAGTATGGTGGTGTAGTAAAGTGAAGCACTGGTGTGGCAGTATGGTGAAGTGCTGGTATGGTGGTACAGTGAAGTGCTGGTGCGGTGGTATGGTAAAGTGAAGTGCTAGTATGGTGGTAGAGTGAAGTGCTGGTGCGGTGGTACGGTGAAGTGAAGTGCTAGTATGGTGGTAGAGTGAAGTGCTGGTGTGGTGGTATGGTAAAGTGAAGGGCTAGTACGGTGGTAGAGTGAAGTGCTGGTGCGGTGGTACGGTGAAGTGCTAATATGGTGGTACAGTGAAGTGCTGGTGCGGTGGTATGGTGAAGTGCTAGTATGGTGGTACAGAGAAGTGCTGGTGCTGTGGTATGGTGAAGTGCTGGTATGGAAGTACAATGAAGTGCTTGTGCGGTGGTACGGTGAAGTGCTGGTATGGAGGTACAGTGAAGTGCTGGTGTGGTGGTACAGTGAAGTGCTAGTATGGTGGTACAGTGAAGTGCTGGTGCGGTGGTACGGTGAAGTGCTAGTATGGTGGTACAGTGAAGTGCTGGTGTGGTGGTACGGTGAAGTGCTAGCATGGTGGTAGAGTGAAGTGCTGGTGTGGTGGTATGGTAAAGTGAAGTGCTAGTATGGTGGTACAGTGAAGTGCTGGTGCGGTGGTACGGTGAAGTGCTAGTATGGTGGTACAGTGAAGTGCTGGTGTGGTGGTATGGTAAAGTGAAGTGCTAGTATGGCGGTACAGTGAAGTGCTGGTGCGGTGGTACGGTGAAGTGAAGTGCTGGTGTGGTGGTATGGTAAAGTGAAGGGCTAGTATGATGGTACAGTGAAGTGCTGGTGCGGTGGTACGGTGAAGTGAAGTGCTGGTGCAGTGGTATGGTGAAGTGAAGTGCTGGTGAGGTGGTATGGTAAAGTGAAGTGCTAGTATGGTGGTACAGTGAAGTTCTGGTGCTGTGGTATGGTGAAGTGAAGTGCTAGTATGGTGGTACAGTGAAGTGCTAATGTGGTGGTATGGGGAAGTGCTGGTGAGGTGGTATGGTAAAGTGAAGTGCTAGTATGGTGGTACAGTGAAGTGCTGGTGCGGTGGTATGGTAAAGTGAAGTGCTAGTATGGTGGTACAGTGAAGTGCTGGTGCGGTGGTACGGTGAAGTGCTAGTATGGTGGTACAGTGAAGTGCTGGTGTGGTGGTATGGTAAAGTGAAGGGCTAGTATGATGGTACAGTGAAGTGCTGGTGCAGTGGTACGGTGAAGTGAAGTGCTGGTGCAGTGGTATGGTGAAGTGAAGTGCTGGTGAGGTGGTATGGTAAAGTGAAGTGCTAGTATGGTGGTACAGTGAAGTTCTGGTGCTGTGGTATGGTGAAGTGAAGTGCTAGTATGGTGGTACAGTGAAGTGCTAATGTGGTGGTATGGGGAAGTGCTGGTGAGGTGGTATGGTAAAGTGAAGTGCTAGTATGGTGGTACAGTGAAGTGCTGGTGCGGTGGTACGGTGAAGTTCTGGTGCGGTGGTGCGGTGAATTGAAGTGCCGGTGCGGTGGTACGGTGAAGTGAAGTGCTGGTGCGGTGGTACGGTGAAGTGAAGTGCTGGTGCGGTGGTACGGTAAAGTGAAGGGCTAGTATGGTGGTACAGTGAAGTGCTGGTGCAGTGATATGGTGAAGTGAAGTTCTGGTGCAGTGGTACGGTAAAGTGAAGTGCTAGTATGGTGGTACAGTGAAGTGCTGATGCGGTGGTGTGGTGAAGTGTTGGTGAGGTGGTATGGTAAAGTGAATACTAGTATGGTGGTACAGTGAAGTTCTGGTGCGGTGGTGGTGAATTGGGTATATTAGAGTATATCTGTTGTAGACAGTCATTGTCTACACTAGTCTTCTAAAGCTATTCTTCTTGTTTCATCACACGCCATCCATCTTAGCCAGAGCCTAAATTCGGCTGTCGTGTGAGAGTTGCGGCTGACTTCCACGGCTGCGTCAATGCAGATTTATTTCCGGGTCGCTGTGGCCGTCCCCGCAGCCGTCAATGCTTAAAACCCCTAATAATGGAGCGAGTGAGGCAGGAGGCGAGGGGAACGAGTGGAGCTTTTCGTGCCTCGTCTTTTGGTTCGGGACCCAGGCGAAGTCCCATCAGGAGAACATTAATGGGGGAAAGAAAAAAACAACTCGAGCTGAAATGTCACCAGCTCCAGCCAGCGGAGCCACTTGGGCGTCTCGGGCCTTTTTAAAGCTTAGTTGAGCAGACAGACAGGCCGGGGATAATGCTAGGCTTCGAGGAGAGAGGGATGCTCTAATGGAGTGCGGGGAGGGAGGGAGGGAGGGAGGGAGGCGAGGGAGAAAGAACAGAGGAGACGAAGAGAGCAGAATCCTTTTTTTCCCGTTTTCCCCATGTAACACACCGCTGACTCAGCCTATCAGCACACAATGAGTTGGATTCTCTCCGCTGCCTGCAGGGAGAGATGAGTGGCTGCACTCGTTTGTGTTGGAGAGAGAAATGAAGTGATAGTCACGCAGCGCTATGGACCCCACTCGCCAATAAATGATTATTTATGCAGCTGCTGAAATAGGAACGGAAATGTGTTTCTAATAAAGTGGCCAGTGTGTGAAAGCATGTGAATGGATAGGTGTTTCTAATAAAGTGGCCAGTGTGTGAAAGCATGCAGGTAGGTGTTTCTAATAAAGTGGCCAGTGTGTGGTGTGTGAAAGCATGCGGGTAGGTGTTTCTAATAAAGTGGCCAGTGTGTGGTGTGTAAAAGCATGTGGATGGATAGGTGTTTCTAATAAAGTGGCCAGTGTGTGGTGTGTGAAAGCATGTGAATGGATAGGTGTTTCTAATAAAGTGGCCAGTGTGTGGTGTGTGAAAGCATGTGGATGGATAGGTGTTTCTAATAAAGTGGCCAGTGTGTGGTGTGTGAAAGCATGCGGGTAGGTGTTTCTAATAAAGTGGCCAGTGTGTGGTGTGTGAAAGCATGTGAATGGATAGGTGTTTCTAATAAAGTGGCCAGTGTGTGGTGTGTGAAAGCATGCGGGTAGCTGTTTCTAATAAAGTGGCCAGTGTGTGGTGTGTGAAAGCATGCAGGTAGGTGTTTCTAATAAAGTGGCCAGTGTGTGGTGTGTGAAGGCATGCAGGTAGGTGTTTCTAATAAAGTGGCCAGTGTGTGGTGTGTGAAGGCATGCAGGTAGGTGTTTCTAATAAAGTGGCCAGTGTGTGGTGTGTGAAAGCATGCAGGTAGGTGTTTCTAATAAAGTGGCCAGTGTGTGGTGTGTGAAAGCATGTGGATGGATAGGTGTTTCTAATAAAGTGGCCAGTGTGTGGAAACACAACATAGGTGTTTGTGATGAAGTGGCCAGTGTGTGAAGGCATGGATAGGTGTTTCTAATAAAGTGGCCAGTGTGTGAAGGCATGGATAGGTGTTTCTAATAAAGTGGCCAGTGTGTGAAAGCATGTGGATAGGTGTTTCTAATAAAGTGGCCAGTGTGTGAAAGCATGTGGATAGGTGTTTCTAATAAAGTGGCCAGCTAGCAGAAGCACAAGCTGCTGGTGATGTGGTAGAGCCGCTCCACAGTTGTTACTGGGTCTTGTTGTCCACTGGCTAACATAAACCAGCATTTCGTGCTGCTAACAACTTAGCCTGGGTTGCTAACTGCTAACAGTCCAGCCCCTGTAGCCTGCTAGCCTAGCATTCCAGCTTGCAGTTAGCATCTACACATGCAAGCCATGCTTAGCCATGTGTACCGCGTGCACCGTGTCCATAGTACCCTGCTGTCTTATCTGTGTGGGGGATTCCTGACACTCAGCGAGCAGTGATGTCCTCCGTGAGTCATCATGGGGGTCCAGACTGGAACAAGGCCTGTCTTCTTCCCCCCCTCCCCTGTATTCAGATCAGGCCCCGACACAGCTCCCTTTCCTTCTCTAGGCCTCTCTGTTGGGCTGCTGTCTCTCTGACGGCTGCGGAGGATTCCACAGAGCGATTTAGCGTTTGATTTAAGCCGCCCTGGACACGGTCAAGCTGTTTTACAGCACGGCTCGCCATCTATCCACCTCCCGTATTGTCAGGTTATTGCTTTAACAACAGTGAGGGAGGAGGCGGCTGTTTGTAGAAGCTGTAAAAGCTGTCATGTAAAGGAGTCTAATAAACAGTTTGGTGCCTGAGCAATCTGAATAGCTTAGACCAACACGAGGAAAAATAATCAGTCAGTAATGCAGCAGTTTGTTTCAGCTTATCGCCGCTCGTATCGCCCCTTACGGCTTCTGTGATCACGGACGTGTGTTTTTATAACGGCTGATAATGTGTCTGTAATGGAGACGGAAGGTTTAATCTGACGGGTCTTGATGACATCATGTGGCACACTGTCACGAACCACAACAGCCACCACTACAGACCTCCAGTGAGCAGTGGTGTCCTCCTGTGAGTGCAGCACCATCGGCAGACGGCTGCACCACGCAGGACTACATGCACACAGACCGTTACCACGACTGTCCTTAACACCACGTCACCGTCACCAAAGACTGCAGTGGTGTCGTACCAGACTGTCATGGAGTGACTCAGAATGGCAGCGGGTCATCTTCAGTGACGAGTCCCGCTTTAGTCTTGGTGGAGACGCCCAACGAATCCGTGTGTGGAGGCACCGTGGTCAGCACCGAGATGAACGGTTTGTGGTCACACGTCCAGAAGACCTGGTGTCCCTCCACCTCCACCCCTACCGCACCATCTGCAGGAACTGTGTGAGGATGTTCAAGCTGCATGGGATGGATTATCACAGGACTCCATCAGGAACCTCTACAGCTCCATACCGAGACGTCTGGCGTGTTGGGTTAGCGAACACGGCGGCCCGACACCATACTGAGAGACATGTCTGTCCGTCTGTCTGTCTGTCTGTTCACCCAATCCTACCTGCTTCGGTTGGTCCGTCCATCTGTACATCTGTCAGTCTGTGACTTTGTTGTTCCAGTTGGTGCCCCAATAACCTGTATAATGATGTTAGTATGAGAGGCGGAGCCGGCTTGGAGTGTTAAGCCGGGAGCTGTCTATCAAGCTACTTATTACCCACACCCACACAGTTCTCAAATTAGTCTGATCAGCGGTTCTGAACGTCACAGGACAACCTAATCCTGTGTAACACCTCCACCAGCACCAACACCAGCTGGGACTGGACTGGGCCTGGACTGGACGAGTTTCTGGATGTAGCCACATCAGTGTTCAAACACTCTTACATCAGAGGTCCAGATGTGGTGGAGGCCTTCCCTGGCACAGTTCCGAGGAGAATTCCCTGTAGACTGGGATTGTATCCACTGCTGGTAGACCCGTATGACCGTACGCTTCCATACACCTGCAGATTCAGCTACTTCCTTCACACTATGGTCTTTGGCCACGCCCACATGCAGTCCCTCCTTTTAGCCAATCATTAACATCTGCTCTGGAGCCATTTTCCACACATGGAACGAGACACTCCCTGCACTGTAAGACCTCTTCCCAATCTATGGATCCCAGCACTCACACCCGCAGTGACCCCATCATCCTCGTGCAGCAGCGCCATCTGCAGGAGCCTGAAGGTACTACCACTCAAGGACCCTACCTTCTCTCTGAGACTGTAAAGCTGTAAATCTGATGGGGCGGTTTACCAGGTCTTCCATGTGGTTGTTAGGAGTCCTATGTTGTCTGTACCCAGTTTTGGAAACTCCTTTATTATCTAATTCCTCCAGAAACGTCTGCTGAGGAGTATCTTGTGCCGGTTGGCTGTTTAGAAGGAGGTCAAGTAACGGATGGTGCTCTGCTTTTACCATAAAGAACCACAGCTAAAACACGTTCGTCATTTTGGGCTGTTAATTATCGTAGGGTTTCCGCGGAGACTCTGTTTCAGAGCGCCTCTGCATTTGCATGCAGCCATTTGTGATGCCGGTGCCGTTAACTCCGCGTGCCGTTCAGGAAATCATCAGCATTCAGCAGGCTGACAGACGGAAACGCATTCTGCTCAGAACGTTCTCGAACGGAGCGCCACAAAAGGTTTCGCGGGGTAGGAGTGAGTATGTTGTGTTTCTTTTTCTTATTTGTTCCTTTTATTTACAGCTCAAAAGCAGAGCGTTTGCGCTCGCCTCTTTTCCGGAGCGCCTGCTCTTCAGGATGACCCGTTTTGTCTGTCTATTTTACTCGCAGGAAGAAAACCCGCCTTTGTCTCGTTTTGAGTAAAGCCGTCGATGCGCCCAAGCCGGCCACGCTTTTCTGGCGGAGCGGGCGCGGCCGAGTGAAATCGAGCCGCGCCGCTAACCCATTAACCCCTGCCTAAATTGGCCAATCAGAACTTTCTCAGGCCTGAAATTGTTGTAATTAGAAGCAAAAACATAACAGCTTTCTGCACGTAATTAATTTTCTCAGGCATTTATAAGAGTGCGACGGGAAGGGAAAAGCCATTATACGCCGACAACTTTTTGAGACGGTGTTTAACGAGACTTTATTTGAATCCTGCGTTTGTTCTTTTCGGCGCGCGACACTTGTTAGGCTGTTATTGTCTCAAACAACAAGCCTCATTTCTTTTGTCTGGAAAATGATAAGTAACAAACGACGGCTCTGTGGCTCATATCCCTAATTATTATATACCTACTGGGTCAGCCAGACGCCAACGTTTCGGGGGACTGTCCCTGTGTTTGACGGCCACCCTCGAGTGTTCTATTAGCTTCCTCTGATGCCCACTTTGATGGTCACTGGGGCAGCCAACCAACCTCTCAGCGGCTCTAAGCTTCCTCTGACGTCCACTGTGGACAGACACCCTGTTTCTGGGGACAGTCCTTTGTAGAACAGTCCTTAGTTTTTGATGGCCACCAGGCAGCCAACCCTTTGGCTGCCCCTAAGTTCCTCTGATGCCTGCTTTGGCCAGACACCCCCGCTGATGGACCCAGTCCCTGTTATTGATGGCCAATGGGGCAGCCAACCCACCCCTCAGTGGCTCTCAGCTTCCTCTGATGCACAATCTTGCGGGACATCCCCATTTCCCGGGGGTTGGCCAGACACCCTATTGGGGACGGTCCCTATGTTTGACGACCACCCTCAGGTGTTCTATTAGCTTCCTTTGATGCCCACTTCAGCCAGACACCACGTTTCTGGGGACAGTCCATGTTTTTGATGGCCACCGGGGCAGCCAACCCCTGAGCGGCTCTCAGCTTCCTCTGACACCCACTGTGGCCAGATGCCCCCATTGGGGACAGTCCCTGTATTAGACGGCCACCCTCGGGTGTTCTATCATCTTTTTTTGATGCCCGCTTTGGCCAGACGCCTCCACTGCTGGACACAGTCCCTGTTTTTGATGATCACTGGGAGAGCAAACCCCTCTTAGCTTCCTCTGATGTCCACTGTGGACAGACACCCCGCTTCTTTAGTCAGTCCCTGTTTAAATGGCCACCCACGGGTGTTTTATTAGCTTCCTCTGATGCCCACTTTGGCCAGACACCCCCGCTTCTGGTGACCCCCATGTTTTTGATGGCCACCAGGACAGCCAACCCCTCAGTAACTCTTAGGTTTGTCTGATGTCCACTGTGGACAGACATCCCGTTTCTGGGGACAGTCCAGGTTTTGATGGCCACCGGAAACAGCCAACCCCTTGGCTGCCCTTAGCTTCCTCTAACACCTACTCTGGTCGGGGGACCCTGTTTTTGGAGACAGTCCCTGTTTCTGACAGCCACCCTAGTCTGCTCTTAGTTTCCTATGATGCCCGCTTTGGACAGACATCCTGCTTCTGGGGACTCCCATGTTTTTGATGGCCAGCAGGACAGCCATTCCTCAGTGACTCTTAGCTTCACCTGGCGTCCTCTGTGGGCAGACATCCCGCTTCTTTAGACAGTCCCTGTTTAAATGGCCACCCACGGGTGTTTTATTAGTTTCCTCTGACGCCCACTTTGGCCAGACACCCCCGCTTCTGGGGACACCTGTGTTTTTGATGGCCACCAGGACAGCCAACCCCTCAGTGACTCTTAGCTTCACCTGGCGTCCACTGTGGAACCAGACACCCCGCTTCTGGGGACAGTCCTTAGTTGTTGATGGCCACCAGGACAGCCAACCCCTCAGTGACTCTTAGCTTCACCTGGCGTCCTCTGTGGGCAGACACCCGCTTCTTTAGTCAGTCCCTGTTTAAATGGCCACCCTTGGGTGTTTTATTACCTTCTTCTGACGCCCACTTTGGCCAGACACCCCCGCTTCTGGGGACACCTGTGTTTCTGATGGCCACCAGGACAGCCAACCCCTCAGTGACTCTTAGCTTTGCCAGACGTCCACTGTGGCCCCCCGTTTCTGGGGACAGTCCATGTTTTGATGGCCACCGGGAACCGCCAACCCCTTGGCTGCCCTTACCTATCTCCAGTACCTGCTGGGGCCATACGCCCCGTTTCTGGGGACTGTATGTGATGGCTGTTTGTTCCTTTATCCATACCCCACCTTCGCTCGTACAGCCGTTCAGTCCGTTATCCGTGGTTACTGTGTTCTTGAACCCGTTTTGTGTAATGTACTGCTTGTCCTCATCGTTATGGCTACCTGCTGCTATGTGTTCAGCTAATGTGCATGACTGGCAGGACTGATAAGTAACGGTGATGTCCATTGCGTCCTTTAGCCTATTTGCTCGTTATTCCCAGTGTAATAATGTGCTTCTCCGTCCAGTCCAGGTAATTAGGGCCATATTATTTCTTCCCTTGTCCGCAGCGAGCCAGACAAAGCTATGACTCATCAAATGCTTTCCAGAACCGTCTCAGGATCTGAGTAAACTCTACCACATGGTGCATTTCAAGCGGATTATTTTTGCGGCGGGCCGTCTGTCGTTTCTCCTTTTGTTTGTTTGTTTGTTTGAAACTTTGTCTTAATGACATTTACCAGCCGTCTCCCCAAACGCTGCCCCCCAGGACTATTTCCAGACGGGTCATTTCCTGATTTAACGTTTAGCATTCGGCTCAGCGTTCGCCCACCCACCTGCTCCGGCGTCAACATTTCCATATTTCCCATCTCTCTCTATGAAAAAGCCCTTCATCTGCACTACTGAACAAATCCCTGCTTTCTGTCACTTCCCGCTCTCAATGTAAATATTAATTTCATGCCTTTCAATTTCAATATGCAAGCCTTTTTCTCCAGGTTTGGCCCGTGTTATTTCACCCGGATGGGTTTCAGATGTTTACCGCGGGAAGTCATTAGAATGCCCCGCACGGCAAACACTGTTGCTAATTTTCAGTCAACAGTGCTTCTATTTTGGAGCGGGAAGAGCCGAACGAGACAAGAGCCGGCTTGTCAATCACAGCTTCAGCTCAGCTATCACACAACTGACCCCCAGCCCACGTTAACTCACTGGCCACTTTATCAGAAACCCCTTTGTGACCATCCTCAAGCTCTTCGCCAGTGGTCACCAGATGTACCATCATGTGAGTCTGACTCTGAAGTGTGAGTCTGGATGTTCTGGGGTTCAGGTCTGATTCTAGCCTCAAGTCTCCGAAAAGTAAGTCCAAGTCAAGCTAGGTGTTTCTGATAAAGTGGCCAGTTATGGGAAGAACGAGGTGGGGGTTTCCAATAAAGTGGCCAGTTATTGGAAGAAATAGGTGGGGGTTTCCAATAAAGTGGCCAGTTATTGGAAGAACGAGGTGTGTGTTTCCAATAAAGTGGCCAGTTATTGGAAGAACAAGGTGGGGGTTTCCAATAAAGTGGCCAGTTATTGGAAGAACGAGGTGGGTGTTTCCAATAAAGTGGCCAGTTATTGGAAGAACGAGGTGGGGGTTTCCAATAAAGTGGCCAGTTATTGGAAGAACGAGGTGGGTGTTTCCAATAAAGTGGCCAGTTATTGGAAGAACGAGGTGGGGGTTTCCAATAAAGTGGCCAGTTATGGGAAGAACGAGGTGTGTGTTTCCAATAAAGTGGCCAGTTATTGGAAAAACAAGGTGGGTGTTTCCAATAAAGTGGCCAGTTATTGGAAGAACGAGGTGGGGGTTTCCAATAAAGTGGCCAGTTATTGGAAGAACGAGGTGGGTGTTTCTAATAAAGTGGCCAGTTATTGGAAGAACGAGGTGGGTGTTTCTAATAAAGTGGCCAGTTATTGCAATACTGAGGTGAGTGTTTCTATTAAAGTGGCCAGTTATTGGAAGAACGAGGTGGGTGTTTCCAATAAAGTGGCCAGTTATTGGAAGAACGAGGTGGGGGTTTCCAATAAAGTGGCCAGTTATTGGAAGAACGAGGTGGGGGTTTCCAATAAAGTGGCCAGTTATTGGAAGAACGAGGTGGGGGTTTCCAATAAAGTGGCCAGTTATTGGAAGAACGAGGTGGGGGTTTCCAATAAAGTGGCCAGTTATGGGAAGAACGAGCTGGGTGTTTCTAATAAAGTGGCCAGTTATGGGAAGAACGAGCTGGGTGTTTCTAATAAAGTGGCCAGTTATGGGAAGAACGAGGTGGGGGTTTCCAATAAAGTGGCCAGTTATTGGAAGAACGAGGTGGGTGTTTCTAATAAAGTGGCCAGTTACAGAGAGCCCAGAGCTCGTCTTCCCCGTAGCTGGAGATCATGCAGGGGTCAGTCACATGCATATGCAGTTTAGCGTTTGCCAGGCTGGGTAATTCCGTATCTGGGAATGGAGCAGGTCAAAGCTAACCCCGTATATTCAGTGCTGGTGTGCAGTCACGGCTCAGTTTCATACTTTAGGAACCGCGTGATGAATAGAACCGCACCGTAGCAAGGACACATTAATAACCAAACACGGTGCAGCTAAATTTATTGAGCTCCGAGTTCTTGGGTATATTTCTCTCTGTATAGCTGGATTAGTCAAACGCGCTGGAGGGGTTGAAAAGGTCCTACAAGGACGCTTTCAGGGGCGCTAACCTCTTCACTGCTGGTGCTCCATAATGCATACCGTCCTTTCAGCATCACATCTTCAGATTTATGTTTGCCGTGCCGTGTGCAGGAAATGAAGGGATGATAAAAACGTAATATGAAATGCAACAAAAGACGGGCCTGCTGCGTGTTCTTTAGCCCTCGGTTGTTTGTGTCGACCATGTCAGCCTCGTAATTAGCATTAAAATTAAAACTGCAGAGAGCCGTATCCATGGCAACACCACCAAACAGTTCAGCAACTGCCTTATTTTTTCATGAGATGTAAATTTGGGTCTATTAATCATTGATCGCAGCCGATACGGTGTTGTGATGAAGTTTATGTTTTAATTTCCTCTGGGGAAATTAATGCAAAATCAAGTCCCAATGTTTGCCTCAAAACACATGGTGACATCATCGCTGAAAACGGGCTCCTGCATTCCTAACCAAACCGTCGCCTACCGCAGACGGGCTGCAAGTCTCAGGCCTGACGTATTTCATTCTATAGAAAACTCAAAGTTCAGTGTTAAACCCCACCTCTTTCAGGCTGGTTCGGAATTACAGATAGGAAATTGTGCGGTCTGATTATTAAACCGATTAATCGCAATTAATTGTATTCACTTTTTGAATAATGGTGAATTAGTGAACTATGAACTGCAACTACATTTCTTCTTGCAATTAACTGTGATTATTCACAAATCTGTGTGTAATAAACTGTGATTATTATTTGTGTATTTGATTGTGATTAATCATCGTTCTGCAGTTAATCACAATTTATCAAATTTCTTTGTGCAATTACAGTAATTGTGATTAATGATGATTCATCATATCAGTCTGCAGTTAACTGTGATTATTCACATATCTTGTATGATTAATCATAATCACATTCCTTTGTGCAGTTAATCACGATTAATCACATTTCTTCTTGCAATTAATTGTGATTATTCACATTGCTTTGTGCAATTAATTATGATTAATCACAAATCTGTGTGTAATGAACTGTGATTATTATTTGTGTATTTGATTATGATTAATCATCGGTCTGCAGTTAATCACAATTACAGTAATTGTGATTAATGATGATTCATCATATCAGTCTGCAGTTAATTGTGATTATTCACATATCTTGTATGATTAATCATAATCACATTCCTTTGTGCAGTTAATCACGATTAATCACATTTCTTCTTGCAATTAATTGTGATTATTCACATTGCTTTGTGCAATTAATTATGATTAATCACAAATATGTGTGTAATGAACTGTGATTATTATTGGTGTATTTGATTATGATTAATCATCGGTCTGCAGTTAATCACAACTTATCAAATTTCTTTGTGCAATTAATTGTGATTAATGATGATTAATCATATCAGTCTACAGTTAATTGTGATTATTCACATATCTTTGTATGATTAATCATAATCACATTCCTTTGTGCAGTTAATCACGGTTAATCGCATATCTTTGTGCAATTAATTGTGATTACTGACGTTGCGTTATGCAGTTGATTATGATTAATCATATCAGTTTGTTCTGTTAATTGTGATTAATCACATTTCTTTGTTTAGTTAATCATGACTAACCACATATCTGTGTGCAATTAGCTGTGATTATTCTTTCTGTAGTTGATTGTGATTAATCATACCAGTCTGCAGTTAATTGTGATTTTTCACATATCTTTGTACGAATAGTCATATTCACATTTCTTTGTGCGGTTAATTGTGATTATTAACATTGCGTTGTGCAGTGGATTAGGATTATTCATATTAATCTGTGCAAACAATCAAGATTAATCAATACCCTTGTTGCGTTAATCACAATTGATTCAGCTTCTTTGTGCTGTTGGTTATGTTTACTCATATTAGTTTGTGGTGTCAGTCGTGATTAATCATATTAGTTCAGCAGTATATTAAAGACTAGCATCAAATCTAAAGAAACCTGTTTCCCATCGTTAATAATTTATTGCATTAACATGTTATTGATGCAGCATCCGACAGGCCTAATAAACATCCACTAATATAAGAGCTATTTTCTAGGAGTGTATTAATTCATAGAATTCATTTTTCAATTTGATATGAAGGAATGATGACTCATTATAGTACAGTCTTCAGTTCAGCGAAAACAGGAAGTGAGAAATGTCCTGTTAATATTTAAAAACCAGTTCAGTTTCTTTGCACACGTAACATTGTAAAAGTTATTTCAGGGACATTAAATATTACAATATTTTAAATATGACTGAGACATTGTAACGCTCTCTGCTTAAAGTTATATATTAGCCCCAAGCTAGCTCACTAGCCACAATGCTAGTCATGACATGATATGATACTATCGGATACATCAATAAATACACTACAGTAAGATCCAATACAAAGTCCAATTCAGTATGATCCGGTACTATACGATATTATACGGTGATGCTATACGATATGATACAATTCAACTATACCTTCTACTATCTAATCTGATCCAATCCATTCTGATCTAATACAATCCAATCCATTCATATCTAATCTAATCCAAAACCATACAATACTATACAATTCAATACAGTTCAAATGTGATCCAAAGCAATCCAGTCCTGTAAGGGTCCGGGCTGTGCCGACTGCAGCCAGCAGAGGGCGGCAGCAGCGACGCTGTTCTGTGGGTACTACAGCCCGGAACTCTAAACCCCAGAATGCCCTGGGCTGATCAAGCCAACAAGCTGCACCTGAGGCGTCGGCCATATAAACCCCCATCAAACAACAGCCGCCGCTACACCTTTGTAGAGGGGTAGCCGGTACGGTAGTGACAAAGACAAAGACAAAGACAAAGACAAAGACAAAGACAAAGACAAAGACAAAGACAAAGACAAAGACAAAGACAAAGACAAAGACAGCAACAAGTGCTTAGAAAATTAAATATATAAATACCTACACAGAGTACAGAGCGGGGGTCACTCTGCATGCAGAGACCCCCAAACCCCCTCTCTGTTAAACCCTCTCCTGTTTATTCCTGTTCTTTTATAAATTTCTCCTTCCGTTTGAGACCGTCTTCCTGCCGTCTCCTTTGTTTGTTTTCCCGCCATTTCTCCCTCTCCCTCACAAAACCCCTCCCGACTAGCCTCACGTGTGCTGCCGCGTAGTGTAGTGGTAACATGTGGGGTTATCTCTCTGGAGGTCGGGGTTTAATCCCGCCTAGACCACAGCACACCAACACGTTCCCACAAATTATTACATCGCAGCAAACAGGGCTCCGCCCTGTGCCTGGGGCCACACCCCCAACCGTGCTGTGACAAAT
This sequence comes from Prochilodus magdalenae, assembly GCA_024036415.1. Taxonomy (NCBI): domain Eukaryota; kingdom Metazoa; phylum Chordata; class Actinopteri; order Characiformes; family Prochilodontidae; genus Prochilodus; species Prochilodus magdalenae. Next base: position 44,048 of record JAMWET010004176.1, on the reverse strand, counting down.
CTAATCCAAGCCAAAACAATCCTTTCTAATCCATTTCAATTTAATGCAATTCTTTCTAATGTAATCTAATATAATTCAATCCAAGACAATACAATACTTTCTTATACAATTATTTCTAATCCAATATAATCTAATCCAATCCAGGACAATCCATTTAATTCAAAACAATCCAGCCCTTTCTAATCCAATCCTTTTCTATAATCTAATCCAATACAATTCTATGCAATCCTTTCTAATCTAATCCAAGCCAAGACAATCCTTTCTAATCCAATTCATTATGATTCTTTCTAATCTAATGTAATCTGATCAAAGCCAATCTAATATAATCTAATCCAATGCAATTCTTTCTAATCCAAGACAATCCACTCCTTTATAATCCAATCCTTTCTAATATAATCTAATCCAATACAGTTCTATGCAGTCCTTTCTAATCCAAGCCAAGACGATCCATTCTAATCCAATTCAATACGATTCTTTCTAATTCATTCTAATGTAATCTAATCAAAGCCAATACAATTCTTTCCAATCCTATTCTTTCTAATCCAATCTAATCCAATCCAAGACAATACAATCCTTTCTAATCTAATCTGATACAATCCTGTTCAATCTAATCCAATCCATTCCAACACGATACAATATAATACAATTCACTGCACTTCTATTAAATGAATTACGGTACAGTTCTATGTGGTACCTGATTCCCTCGTGCTCAGGCGGATGTGAGACGTAGGGATGAAGCTGAGGAGAATTATTTTTCTTGGCGTATGATTTAGTAAAATCAGAAGGAAGGCTACCACGCAGATGATCAGGCCTGTATTTATGATCTGTGCAGCTGAATCACCACTTTCACGCTGATGAATAATAATAATACGCTGATGGATTTTTACAGCCCGGCCTTCTCCTCCGATGATCCAGCGTGTTCACACGCACACAGCTCTATTCCAGCCACTGACCCGTTCTGTAGTACTTCCAGTATGTTCAGAGGCCAGACCTGCTCCGAAGCTTCGGGCTACCCCGAGGCTCCTTCTTCTTACTGCATAGATACACTCCTCTGCTGCGCTTTTGTTTTTCATCCGCCCTTCCCTTCACAGACCTCCACCGCCTCTTTTTCCACACTGCTTCTCCCTCTACTCCAGGCGGGTCTGAGATTCGATATGAGAGCAAGAAATAAACTTGTTTATGATCGTACCCGGCGCCATCCTTTCTTATTCATCCCTCTCCCCCTATCCACAACACTCCCGCTGTTACATCACCGCGGACCACTCCGGCATGCACATGCAGATGCTTTGGCTCGGTATCGGAAGCCTCACCGAAAGAACCAGCAGCACACCCCAGCAATAACAACCATCTCCTGTCTATCATCTTCTACTTCCACTCACCGGCCACTTTATTAGAAACATCTACACGGTGGTTCCCTTCACCGGCCACTTTACTGGAAACACCTACCCTGTGCTTCCCTTCACCGGCCACTTTATCAGAAACGCCTACCTTGCGCTTTCACTCACTGGCCACTTTATCGGAAACGCCTGCCTTGCACTTTCACTCACTGGCCACTTTATCAGAAACGCCTACCTTGCGCTTTCACTCACTGGCCACTTTATCGGAAACGCCTGCCTTGCGCTTTCACTCACTGGCCACTTTATTGGAAACGCCTGCCTTGTGCTTCCACTCACTGGCCACTTTACTGGAAACACCTACCTTCTGTTTTCACTCACTGGCCACTTTATCAGAAACGCCTACCTTGTGCTTCACTCACTGGCCACTTTATTGGAAACGCCTACCTTGTGCTTCCACTCACTGGCCACTTTACCGGAAACGCCTACCTTGCGCTTCCACTCACTGGCCACTTTATCGGAAATGCCTGCCTTGTGCTTCCACTGGAAATTGGAAACCCAACCTTCTGCTTCCACCAACTGGCCACTTTACTTGAAATGCCTACCTTGTGCTTTCACTCACTGGCCACTTTATCGGAAACGTCTTCCTTGCGCTATCACTCACTGGCCACTTTATTGGAAACACCTAGATTGTACCATCTCTCACTGGACACTAGCAGTAGACAGGCCACACATCTGCACTGGCTGCCCCCAGTAACACCCCCTGACCAGGGCACAGATTGGCAGGAACGCCCCCTTAAAGACCTGTTTGAGCACAAGAGCTTACTAACAGTTCAGCTACAGGCCTCCTACCGCGGGTGCAGCGCTCCCCAGAGGCTGTAGTGACGGAGCCACTGCACTGTGGAAGCACTGCTGATTTCTGGGAGACCCAGAGTGAGGGGAAAGGGCCCCGACGCGTCCCTGGTTTCTAATAAACTGGTCAGAGAGTGCGGGTGGCTGAGACTTCAGCTTCATCGCCACTGCTGTAATAACCCGAGTCTCCGGGCGGCGGTGCGGCGGATCAGCCAACGAGCCAAACAAAAGGATTTGACGCTGTTTCCAATTCCTTTCTTTTCCATTTGATCGAACTCCCGTATGCATCCGCTCCTTTACAAAACAAGTCTTCATACTTGAGCCACCAAACCTGCTACGCGGCCCGAGGCTACACAATATAAAGCTTAATGCACCAAAGAAGAGACAGAGTCTCCAGATCTGCTCTTTCATTCCTCTTCCCTTCATCCTCGGAACACTGTATTGGATTGTCTGGCTTTTTTTTCCCCGTGCTTTCATGCCGGCAGTATCAAAAATCCGAGATGCAGCCCCGGGCCAACTTCTGTACTTTATTTTTAACTATCAAAAGTTCCAGGCTTTGTCTAGCCAACATCATTATTTATACTTTACTCCCCTCCCCGAAGTCTCTCGTCTAGCCTCATCAGTTCGACTCCGCGAATCAATCGCCAATCAATCATTTCATTCAGGAGACAAAAGGAGCGTTCTGCTGCTTCCCACCGCGTTCGAGTCCTCCTTCTTTTAGAGAACCGGAGCCGGAACGTGGTCTGAATGGGATGGGGTTTACAGACGAGGCCCTCCCGAAGCCGAAGCTCCAGATAGAGGCTCCTTATCTCGTCTGAGCAGACTCGCGAGCTGTTCAGCTTTCTGATTATTGATTTCACCGCTTTACCTGTCAGGGACGGGGCCCATTAATAAACAACAGCAGCCTCAGACCTCTCTGGAGCCTTGAGAGTCGGCCCTGGGCATCTGTGGCCCCTGGTAAAGTGAATACATGTGTTGTGCTGATGAGATATGCGAATACCTAATAAACAGGGTTTGCCTCAGGACGCAAAGCGCTCAGGAACAGGATGCAGTTGGCTAGAAAACATCTGGACAGTTCTGGAACAAGACAGGAAGGGTCAGAGGACGAGAAGGGTGGGAGGAGTATGGGGAAAGGAGGGTAGGGCTTACCTGCATTCACACACTGGGTAGGGGGGCACCTGCATTGGTTGGGTAGCGGTTGAGGGTTAGGTGCCTTGCTTGAGGGCACCTCAGTCATGTCATGTTGGTCACAAGGCTGGTTCCCCTGTCCCCAACACACTGTCCCTATCGTCTGTGAAACATGGTGGTGGTAGTGTCAGGAGATGGGCATGTATGGCAGCCAGGAGATCTGGCTCAGGGGTATTTATTGATGAGGTGGCTGCTGATGGAAAGGGGCAGGATCAATTCTGACATGTACAAAGCTCCATGCTGCCCAGTTTCCCAGATTCCCAGATTCTGCTCCATGGATAAGCACCGGAATCATATGGTGGACAATACAAGGCAAACACCACTGAGCATCCTGAAGAGAGAAGACCCTCAAGCAGCCGGCTACTGAAGGCCATTGAAGTCCAGGTCTGGCAAAGCATCTCTCAGGAAAAGTGACATCCATGGGATCCAGTCTTCAGGGGGTCACTGACTCCAGGTTTAGCATCAGGACGTATAATCAGACATGCTCTCAAATCAGATCCGTAAAAATCCAAATGGAATGGCATTTCAAAGCACCTTCAGATATAGTTTGGTCCTGATCCGCTCCTGCAGATGGCGCTGCTGCACGAGGAGGATAGGGCTATAAACCCCTGTGGGGTGTGAGTGACGGGATCCATAGATTGGGAAGAGGTGCTACAGTGCAGGGAATGTCTCGTTCCATGTGTGGTAAACGCTCCAGAGCAGATGTTAATGATTGGCTAAAAGGAGGGACTGCATGTGGGCGTGGCCAAAGACCATAGTGTGAAGGAAGTAGCTGAATCCACAGGTGTATGGAAGCGTACGGTCATACGGGTCTACCAGCAGTGGATACAATCCCAGTCTACAGGGAATTCTCCTCGGAACTGTGCTAGGGAAGGCCTCCACCACATCTGGACCACCTGACCAGTTCTCTAATGTGAGAGTGTCTGAACACTGATGTGGCTACATCCAGAACCTGGTCCAGTACATGCCCGATCCAGTCCCAGCTGTTACTGGTGCTGGTGGAGGGGTTACGGGGTGTTGGGTACGGTTCAGTCACAGGGGACTCTGGTACTGTCTGGTGAGCGAATGTAAATGTGTTGGTTCATATGACATTACAAGCCACAACTTGAGGAAGCTAAAAAAAAAAAAAGAAATTTCTTCATATGGGCCCTTTAAAGCCACAACAGGAAACTCACCCATGGAGAAACGGTCATGTGATAAAAAGTGATGTGTATTTTTCACATCAGCATTTTAAGTGGACCCATGGATCAGACACACAGCACAACAATAGAAGAAAAGTAGCATATGGGCCCTTTAATGTCGCTAACAGTAACAAGCATGCAGATTAAAGGGCTAATACAGCAGGCTTTCCCTCCATCTCGAGATGGAGACGTATGTTTACCTTCCGCTGCTGGAAAACGGCATTCACAGGAGCGCTCTGGTGAAGGTCCTGCGCACGGGCCTGGTGGGACTCTGACGGTTAGGAGATGGAGACAGCGCTCTCTTAGTCACACTCATCTACACAACACACGCAGGCATGTTACAGAGCCTCACACCGACGCCTCCTCGGCAGCTCCCAGAGGCCTCATTACAGGCAGTGTGGCTGCGGAGAGCGAGAGGGAAGGTGGTGGAGCCTCCGTGTGTGTGTGTGTACCTGATGATCCTCGAGCAGTCTTCTTCTCAGAGGCGATCAGGACGAGCGGAGGTTTGATCGCGCTGCTCGGCTGCAGGGCTGCTACAGTTCTGTGCATGTGTAAGGTGGTCTATATAGGAGGCATAGGACTGGGTCTTGTTCGAGTGGAGTCATACGGTGATGGAGTACTTTGTTCAGTCACTGAGCAAACGTTTCATGATTTCCTTACCCTACCTTAAGCCATATACACTCATCGTTAATAGTACAGCTGCCCCCAGAAGGTGTGGGAGTGCGGGTGTGTTGGGAAGGAAGATAAAGGTGACCAGGATCAATAACTGGTGATAAATTTAGACTGATATGATCAATATTTATTGAGCTACACATACAGAAGTCTGTCTCTCAGTATGGCGTCGGGCCGCCGTGTTCGCTAACCCAACACGCCAGACGTCTCGGTATGGAGCTGTAGAGGTTCCTGATGGGGTCCTGTGATAATCCATCCCATGCAGCTTGAACATCCTCACACAGTTCCTGCAGATGGTGCGGTAGGGGTGGAGGTGGAGGGACACCAGGTCTTCTGGACGTGTGACCGCAAACCGTTCATCTCGGTGCTGACCACGGTGCCTCCACACACGGATTCGTTGGGCGTCTCCACCAAGACTAAAGCGGGACTCGTCACTGAAGATGACCCGCTGCCATTCTGAGTCACTCCATGACAGTCTGGTACGACACCACTGCAGTCTTTGGTGACGGTGACGTGGTGTTAAGGACAGTCGTGGTAACGGTCTGTGTGCATGTAGTCCTGCGTGGTGCAGCCGTCTGCTGATGGTGCTGCACTAACAGGAGGACTCATGGAGGACACCACTGCTCGCTGATGTTTGTGGCTGTTGGGTTAGTCCCGGCATGTGATTCTCCTCTGTGTGGTTTGTGTAGGTCTCCCAGATCTTTCATGTCGCTGGCGTGTGCCTCCTTCTATCCACTGCCCTCAATAACGTGCTATGGTAGCGCCGCACAACCAGTATGGTGCGGGTCCTTTAACGTGATGAGTAATGCCACCCCCTGATCCGCAGTGCAGGGGGGCTATGTGAGAGGTCGCTGTTGTAACAGTGGGGTCATGTAGGACAGCCCTCTGCCTCTATTTGTTTCCTGGAGCTCTTTAGAGGCTGTCGTCGAGCTTCTTCTTGCTGGAGCACCAGGCGACTCGGCTCTGCCGTCTTCCAGCGAGCCTGGGCTGTCTCCGGGGACTTCTCAGAGGTGTCTACAAAATGCACAAAGGCTTCACGCAAGCTGTCAGAGAAGCGAGGAACAGGAGAGCGAAGTCAAACGCAGGGACCCTGTCAGGCGTGTGGAATCAACCGCACTGTCAGCTCGCTGAGGAGCGCCAACATGCAGCGATTCAGGAGGGACGGGGAAGGTGGAGGCGCTGACAAACCCTGAAATGGGAAGCGGATAATCATCCGATCTGCATGTGCGCTGAGCGTTCGGGCTGTGGAAGCGTGGTGGGTGCGTATCTTTGAGGAGGAATCCGTCCTCTCAAGGCCGGAGAGCTTAAATAATAAAGTCTGAGCCCGGGGGAGTGCTTTCTGTACGAGCCGGGTTTTAATTAGATAACGCTGCTTCTCCAATTTGTGAGCTGCTTATGCAGAAAGCGGCGGAGCTGCCGATGCCTCGGGGGCTCGGATGGAGCATTACACACCAGCGCGCGCGAACATGATCGTGGTGTGCGGTGCAGGCTGACGCTGAACTCGGGCTGCCCCCCTAGGGGAGGTGGGCCTGCCAGGAAAGTGAGACATCCTTGAGAGGACGTGAGTGCGTTTTAAGACTCGGCGTTTCGAAGGATGAGCGGGAGGGAACTGTACCGCTGAGCCGCCGGCTTGTTCGCGCGCGCAGGAGCAGGTTTCAATGTGCGGCCTGTGGATTTTACACGTATACTGTTTACACAGCGAGAAAACACACGTACGGGTTCCTTCCTCCTACACTGAGCGTGACATGTTTGGCGTCTGAGCGTTGCTCCTTTAGCTTTGCGCTGGAGCTCGGAGTCTAATGTGGGTAACTTGTCGTAGCTGCTTTGTTTAGTTTAAAGGAGCAATATGCAAAATGAGACAGTCAGATTTATACTTTAAACTATAGGGGGCACCATGTCTCCGGAAGTTGCCCTGTTCATCCACGTTCCCCTGAAATGTTTAGTCCAGCTTTATACCTCAGCCCTTTACTCAGAAGGGATCGCCCCATGAGATACAAAGTGGTACTATGAGGCTAGCTGGTTAGCATGCTAACTTCAGTAGATATTTCCGCAACACAGTGTAAACTACATATTATATAATATTCACATGCTGTCAACATGCTTATTTTTTGTCCTTCTGCTGATAATTTTAGTCTTTTTTGGATTTTTAAAAATGATAAATTTTACATATTGCTCCTTTAAAACGCTGATCCAATGATATGCTGTTGGTTTTCTAAGATACAGAGAACACACTACTGCCCACGTTAATACACACTCACTGCGTTGAATTTGACATATTGGTGAAAAAAACGTTTCTCAGTTTGTTAAAATGTAGAAACTGTTTGCAAATACACAGTTGAGTCACATTATTATGACCACCAGCTAATCCAGAGTCCCAATGTGTGCAGCACGGACAGCAGCTAGACAGGCTGGGTACGGTCCTGGTAGGTAGTCACGGGTATCTGGAGCTATGCTGACTGCAGGGCATCCCACAGCTGCTGGAGGGAACGTGGTGGGGAGCCATAGAGCGAACACGGCGATCGGGGTGGTCCCACAGATGCTTAGGTGGGTATTAGGGGGCTGGGGTGGTCCTTGGAGGTCTTGGTCATGCTCTTCCAACCAGCGTCGGCCATTTTTAGCTGTGTGACACGTGGCATTGTCCTGCTGGAGGATCCCAGCCGCCCCAGTGTGCCTTCCACATGGAGGCGTGGGATCAGAGAATGCCACGGAGACATTTCCCAGGCCTGCCACCGCTAGCTTGGAGTGGTGGGTCAGTGTCAGTCTGTCTGTCTGGACAGTCATGGGCTGGAGATCAGGGAACCAGCCTTGGGACCGGACGGGTTGCTGGCTCGATTCCCTAAACCAACAGTAAAGGCTGAGATGCCACTGAGCAGGGCACCGCCCCCACAACTGCTCGCTGGGTGGCGAGGATAGGGCTTCCCACCACACCGGGCAAAGGTGCTCGCTGCCCCCTAGTGCGAGTTGGTGTCTGCAGTGTAGTGGTTCTCACATTCTCCTCAAGAGCAACAGGTCCCCGGGTTTGAAAGCAGGGCCATCTGTCGTTTGAGGTGATGGCTTTGATCCTCCAGCACCCTGCAGAGGTGTAATTGGGTGTCTGCAGGCTGGCATGTTTGGGGGCATTCGTGAGCTGGACGTGAGAAACCAGCCTGGTAACCGGAGGGTCACCGGTTTGATTTCCTGAACTGACAGTAACGGCTGAAGTGCCCTTGAGCACGGCACCTAACCCCACAACTGCTCTCCGGGTGCGGGGATAGGGCTGCCCTCCTCGTGTGGGCGTGTGTGGGAGTTTCACTTCACGGATGGGTTACGTACGGAGGATCAGGGGTTATTTGGATGGTGAGGAGAAGCAGATGATGCTGAACCAGCTTCTAATACTGAACGTCGGAGGTGTGTCTCTCTGAGGAGCTGAGTCTCCTAAATAGAATGGAAGCTGGAATGAAGGTAGTGAGTGGCCAAAATACCGGAAACACGAGTAGAATTATACAGTATGGTGTATTATTCAGCGGGCGAGGCCTCTATTAAATATACTGCGCTAATAACTTGAGCATGTTTGAGTGAAAAACCATTCAGTCAGAATTCATGAAGCTCTGGAGCTTTCGGCAGCGGCGGTCGCTAGACGGACTACCTCTCTGCAGCGCTCGTTATTCTCTTAATCATTAGAGATGAGCGTCTGCCTCCCCGGGGCGTCCTAATGGGCTGCTGAACAGCTATGTTTGGGAACATGCTGTCTTCCAGAAGAGCAATGTTGGGCTGTTAGTCACTGGAAATGGTGTTTACATGTGTACAGGGCTGTGCTCACTTTCAGCAGTATGGCTGACATA
>JAMWET010004176.1:0-30000 GCA_024036415.1 Prochilodus magdalenae | reverse complement strand
CTTGAGGGCAATTAAGAGATATCACATCAGGCGTACGAGTGGTCAGCGTGCCCACTCCTCACCTTCATTCCAGCTTCCGCTCTTCTCGGGAGACTCGCTCCCAGCTCCTCAGGGAGACACACCTCCACAGTTCAGCTGGTCCAGCATCCCCTGCCCTCACCATCCAGATAACCCCAAACACACTCAGTGGTGTTGAGGTTCTGGACTCTGGGGTGGTCAGTCCATGGTTCTGAGACCACCAGCAGCTTCTGTGTTGGATGTGTGGGAAGAAGGATGGACAGACACCTGTGGAGGTTCTCAGGTCTGAAGCAGGAGTGGAGCTTGATGCTGGTGGGTCTACCTGGTTTTCCAGGTGGTTGTTAGGAGGCCCAGGATGTAAGGATGTATGTGCTGTAAGATCATTCCCATCATTCTCATACGGAAAGATGGAATCTGCTTCGACTGCCGTGATAACAGCAGGCATTGATCAATAACCGGTCACGAGTCGGTTTTACTGCGCTTGTTCTGGAAACATGAAACTTCCCAAAGACGGACGCAAGCATCGTTAAGAGGAAAAGCTCTCCGCATCCAGCACCGCATCCGAACTGATCTAAGCAGGAATGTCAGCCAAAAAGCCTTTCAAGTCGGAATGAACCTTGGCTTCCTCACAACTCCCACAGAACTGACCCACCCCAGGCGGCTCGTTACTATAACAGCGTCCCGCTCTCTGATATTAGCATGGCGGTTTACTGTACGCTCTTAAACACTTCCACTTCCCCCTCCTAGTTCATCAGAGAGCGCAGAGGTCTGGGGCTGCGATACACTAGTGTCCCCTGGGTCTGGGGGCTGGGGTACGCCAATGCCCTCTGGCTCTGGGGGCTGGTGTATGTCTGTGCTTTCTGGTTTTGAGGGACGGAATACACTGGTTCCACCAGGGGCTGGGGTATGCCAGTGCTTTTTGGCCTGGGAGCTGGGGTATGCTAGTGTGCCCTGTGTCTGGGAGCTGGGGTATGCTAGTGTGCCCTGTGTCTGGGAGCTGGGGTATGCTAGTGTCCCCTGGGTCTGGGAGCTGGGGTATGCTGGTGTCCCCTGGGCCTGGGGTATGCTAGTGTCCCCTGGGTCTGGGGGCTGGGGTACGCTGGTGCCCCTTGGTCTGGGGTACGCTGGTTCCCCTGGGTCTGGTGCATGCTTGTGCTTTCTGGCCTGGGGGCTGGAGTAAGCTGGTGCCCTCTGGCTCTGGGGGCTGTGGTATCTCAGTGCTTTCTGGTTTTGAAGGATGGAGTACACTGGTTCCCCCCCCTGGGGCAGGGGTACGCTGGTGTCCCCTGGGCCCAGGGGCTGTGGTACGCTGGGGTACACTGGTGTCCCCTCGGTCCGGGTATGCTAGTGTCCCCTGGGGCTGGGGTACACTGGTGCCCCTGGGGCTGGGGTACGCTGGTGTCCCCTGGGTTGGGGGGGCCTGGGTACGCTAGTGTTCCCTGGGTCCTGGGGTACGCTGGTGTCCCCTGGGTCCGGGGGTTGGGGTACGCTGGTGTCCCCTGGGTCTGAGGCCTAGGGTATGTTGGTGGCCCCTGGGTCGGGAGGCTGGGGTACGCTGGTGTCCCCTGGGTCGGGGGACTGGGGTACGCTGGTGTCCCCTGGGTCGGGGGACCGGGGACCTTAGCATGAACTGTAAGCATGGACGCAGCTCCCGTTTACTTTGCACACAGGTCAGGCTTGCCCGGATCAGTATGGTGGACAGGCTGAAACGACCACTATGGCGTCTGTGTATATACAGCTCGTCTGTGGTCAGGACCTCTGGGTGTAGGTGGCTGTGGCATCAACAGGGATCAAACTCATGGCCCCCAGATAAGAGCCAGCGCTTGTCCCAATAAGGAGTCCAGAGTCAGGTGGAGAAATGACGTAGTGTTCACATGTGTGATTAAAACACTCTCTCTAATTGAGATCTCACCATCCACCATGATTTGCACTGTTCGGGTGAAGTTCTTTAACAGACCGTCTGTCCAGCAGGGTGACGTCCACTCTTTGTCTCCGCTCCTGGCAGTTTTAATGCTAGGGCAGTGAAAAGTGACCGAACTCTTTTTGGCATCTACATGAAGCAGTTACACAACTTTGTGTAGGCGGACAGCGTCAGCGTTTGGGCCGGTGGGCGGCAGGGGTCACCTTGGAGAAGGCGGTGAAGTGAAGTATTAAGAGATTAGGGGCGGCGGCTCCTCCTGTGGGCACGGCAGGCGCAGGTGCAGATTGGCGGCAGGGGCCGGCGGGGTTTCGTCCACCCTGATCCAGAGAGGAGGCCGGAGGCAGAGTGTGCGCTCCTCTACAGCCTGTCACCCAGAACCCTGAGAGATGAAGGTCACTCCGTGGTGGCCAGAGGGAGGAGAGCAAGGTGGACATCAAAACGTGACGGACGCTGTGGAGAACGAGGAGAACGCTGCTGAGAGGGAGCTGGAACATCTGGAGATGGTGGAGGCGGAGGTTAAGGAGAGAGAAGACTTCTAGGTGATGAATTACAGCATCAGCAGTTTACCTCCGTCTCAAACGAGCTCTGGATGTCTGAGGAAGGATAGTTCCTCTTTACCACCACGCCTGAACTAAAGTACCAGGAGTAGTCCACTAGAATCCATCCCTCAGAGTTCCCAGATTCCCAAATTCCCAAGCTCCATCAACCACGTACACTATATTACCAAAAGTATTCGCTCGTCTCTTTTCACAAGCGGATGGACTTGAGTGACATCCCATTCTTAATCCATAGGGTCTAATATGATGTACCCTCTGCCCCTATACCAGCTCCAACTCCTCTGGGAAATCTTTCCACAAGGGTTAGGAATGTGCTCATAGGAATTTATGACCATTCCTTCAGAAGCACATCTGTGAGGTCAGACTCATGCTGAAGTTGGACGAGAAGGCCTGGCTCTCAGTCTCCGCTCTTATCCGTCCCAAAGGTGTTCTATCGGGTGGAGGTCAGGACTCTGTGCAGGCCAGTCTAGTTGCTCCACACCAGACTCGCTCACCCATGTCTGTATGGAGCTTGCTCTGTGCACTGGTGTGCGGTCATGTTGGAACAGGAAGGGGCTGTCCCCAAACTGTCCCTACAAAGTCGGGAGCATGGAATGGTCCAGAGTCTCTTGGTCTGCCGGAGCATTAAGATTTCCTCTCACTGGAACTAAGGGGCGGAGCCTAACTCCTGAACACCACCCCCACACCATAATCCCCCCTCCACCAAACTTTACACTCGGCACAGTGCAGTCAGACCAGTACCGTTCTCCTGGTACCGCCAAACCCAGACTCGTCCATCGGATCACCAGACAGAGAAGCGTGATTGGTCACTCCAGAGAACACGCCTCCACTGCTCTAGAGTCCAGGGGCGGAGCTTTACACCACTGCGTTCCACGCTCTGCACTGCACTTGGTGATGTAAGGCTGGGATGCAGCTGCTCGCCATGGAAACCCATTCCATGAAGCTCTACACCCTGTTCCTGAGCTGATCTGAAGGACACATGAAGTTTGGAGATCTGTAGTGATGGATGTAGAAAGTTGGTGACCTCTGTGACCTATGACCCTCAGCATTCGCTGCTGTCGTTCCCCATCACTCCCACTGTGTTCTAATCCCACTGACAGTGGACTGTGGAATATTTAGTAGGAGGGAATTTTACCACTGGACTTGTTACACAGGTGGATCCTATCACGGTACCACGCTGGAGTTCACTGAGCTCCTGAGAGCTCCTCCCATTCTCTCACTAACGTCTGTAGGAGCGTTTTGACCTGGCTTATACCTGACTATGAGTTTGGACCTGCAGGTGCCTTCAGATCTCTGTGGTAGAGACCTGTGTGGCAGAATGTCTATGGTTGTGCTAATTTTGGGTTCCATTCACCAACACTGTAAACAATTCAGACTTTCTGAACGACTGAACCGTTTGGTTACATACCTGATCGGTTACATCTCAACCATTTGGTTACAGTCAGTGGAATCTGTTTCTTCCTGGCGTTAATATAAAACGACATGATCCAGTTTTAAAGACTACACAACCTAACTTGGTCCGCAAGCAGACGGACGCACCCTCATGTCCTGACTGACGGAATAAATGTTTCCGATATCAGAAATGTGCCACGCGTGATCTGAATTCCGTTTTAAATGCGTGCTGGCTTAACAGCAGTGGCGCGAGGCTCCTTTTACGCAGCCGTAGATAAAACAGCAGCACATAAAAGCGCAGATGTGGCATGCTGATAGTATTTACTCTGTAGAACATGGATATGCACATCCTAGCCGTATTATCTCTGAGTCTATTTGAAGTAGGAGCTCATGCTAGCATCTCTGGCCACTGTGGTACCAGCATGTAGAGGGTAAAGGAATTTCATGGAGCTGGGAAGTTGGAAGATCCTGTGAGCGTCTATGATGATAAGTGACCGTGTAGGTAAAGGTCTTCCTATGTGGTTGAATATTTCTAATTACAGCACATTAAAATATTAACTGCTAGCAGGAAACATAACGAACAGGCCCATTCCGAGCGGTCTAGAGAAACTCACTGGGAACGGTTCACTGTGGTGGTGGAACCGCACGTCTGAGAGGGACGATGGGCTTGAGCCAGCATTAGTAGACTGGTGTTCCAGTGCTGTGCAACCAATGAGGTGCCGATTCAGGGTGTCAGAATTAAAGCGGAGTGTTAAAGAGGAAGCCGGATACAAAGGAAAACCGGCAGCCCTGCCTCCAGTGTTCCGAGTGCCACCTCGATTCCGAGCACAGTTCCAGCCTGGAAGTTTCCTGCGACGCGGAATAACTACTTTTGTTTGGATGAGCGGAGCACAGGGCACGTGTGTCACTGCGTGTCACTTCAAAGGTGTCAGGTGGGAAGGAAATAAATAGATACAAATAAACAACTTTTTGGACGAGCACCGTATCCCAGCTCTGATTACGTTCCCGAGCAACCGGAATTCTGAAAAATTAACGGAGTGAACTTTGTAGAGGAAGCGTGTAGACGCCTTCATTTCACTTTTGAGTGAAGAGAGAGGGAGAGAGAGAGAGAGAGAGAGAGAGAGAGAGAAATTAAGCCCTTTGATTTATTCCAACAAAAAAAAGCACACAATCATAAGTGCTTCCCGTATTTGCATATTTCATCTCACAGAAATATTAAATTCACCCTTTTAAGTTGAAGTCAATTATAAAAATTGGCACAGTTCAAGACGACTGGCATGTGGAGCGAAGGAGAATGAGAATCAAGCCGGAATCGCTCATTTGAACAGGATTATCCAGGTACTGGAATGCCTGTAAAGGACAGTCTGGAAAGTTTGTCCGAGTCCGTGTGCCAGCGCTCGGCGCTCTGATGCTTCTTCCTGTGCCGACTTGAAGGTTGGCTTTGATCTCCGACTCGTTAGCGCTCAGGAGCGTTGTCTCCCGGATCACTGGCTCATCACTTACATTATTCAGTACATACATATTCAGTATGAACTCTGGAATAAGCTCTTCAGGAATGGGCTGCTCTGATTGGACGGCAGGAGGCTGGATCAAACGGGGTTAATATGATTTGTCACTGACTGTGATTACCTCCTTGTATGTCCATCCCTGTCCAGGGTACCAGCTCCACTGACCGTACTGGACACTCTGTAGGTGTACGGGTCCAGACTGTAGTCCATCTGTTTCTCTGTATGTTGGACGGTCATGCTGGAACAGGAAGGGGCCGTCCCCAAACTGTCCTCACAAAGTTGGGAGCATGGAATGGTCCAGAGTCTCTTGGTCTGCTGAAGCATTAGGAGTTCCTCTCACTGGAAATAAGGGGCGGAGCCCAACTCCTGAACACCACCCCCACACCATAATCCCCCTCCACCAAACTCTACACTCGGCACAGTGCAGTCAGACCAGTACTGTTCTCCTGGTACCGCCAAACCCAGACTCATCCATTGGAGCACCAGACGGAGAAGCGTGATTGGTCCCTACAGAGAACACGCCTCCACTGCTCTAGAGTCAAGGGGCGGAGCTTTACACCACCACGTTCCACGCTCTGCACTGCGCTTGGTGATGTAGGCTTGGATGCAGCTGCTCACCATGGAAACCCATTCCATGAAGCTCTACACACTGTTCCTGAGCTGATCTGAAGGACACATGAAGTTTGGAGGTCTGTAGTGATGGTCTCTGTAGAAAGTTGGTGACCTCTGACCCTCAGCATCTGCTGACCCCGCTCTGTCATTGTGCGTGGTCTACCACTTGGTGGCTGAGCTGCTGTCGTTCCCGATCACTCCCACTGTGTTCTAATCCCACTGACAGTGGACTGTGGAATATTTAGTAGGGAGGGAATTTCACCACTGGACTTGTAGCACAGGTGGAGCATCCTATCACGGTACCACGCTGGAGTTCACTGAGCTCCTGAGAGCGACCCATTCTCTACACTAACGTCTGTAGGAGCAGTCTGCATGACTAGAACACAGAATTCAATGATGGATGGGGGAGTGAATACTTTTGGCAATGTGGTTTAGGTTAAAGGAGCAGTGTGTAACCTCTAGTGGTGAGGTTTTGTATTGCAGCATGTTTTCTGGTGTGGAGTCAGTCCCTGTTTGATTGATCTCCATGTTTTCTCTTCTGTGATGGTGGGGATTTGCCCCCTTTACCTTTTCATGCAGTTCAAAGGGATAATTTAAAAGTGGGATTCTCCATCTGTCAAAAACACTGGGTTCTCAAACTTCTCACAACTCAAAAAGGTTCTCCAGCACCAGGGTTCTAGCTATTTATCATACCTATCGAGTGGTGCTGCCTAGCATGCTCATATCAATAGTACAGCGTGGCAAAGCTCAGTGTGCCAGCGTGGTGGTGGTTTATGGGTCAGTTCAGACTCAGATTAATAATCCCTCCTCTAATCCTGACCAGCTGATTAAGACCATCAGAACATCATCACCATTCTCTCAACAGGAAACACTTTCCGATAAACACATTCCCCGGATTCCTGTCCAGATTTGGGGGCAAATTTGGGGACTAGGGGCAGTCGTGGGCTGGAGGTTAGGGAACCAGCCTTGTGACCGGAGGGTTGCCGGTTCGATTCCCTGAACCGACAGTAACGACTGAGGTGCCCTTGAGCAAGGTACCTAACCCCCAACTGGAGTCCTACATCCTACCTGGAGTTTAGGGGCGGAGCTACCAATAAATATGTTCTACAGTAGAACATTCCAACAAGGGTTCTCCTTCTATCTACGTCTTCAGTGTGATAGTCTCTCCACAGCCCGTGTGGGGTGTGTGTTCTGAGCTGCTGTAGAAGCATGGTGGTGGTAGTCTCTGCTGGAAGGGGGCTTGAAAGCATGGTGAAAAACAGAACCGGGTCGAAGGTCACAACACAGAGTTAGCAAAGAAAAGCTAGGCTGCTCAGTGTGCACTGATAAACGGGTAAACAGTCAGAACTCTGGTGGCCTGGAGCGATGGAGCGGATAGCGAGTGGTGGATGGTGTAGATGCAGGTGTCATGCGTCCTGGGAATCCTGGGACTCCACAGAGGCAACACAAGGGTGCCACAAGATGTGGTAGCAGGACGCGCATGCTGAGTTCGGTAAATAAACAGCGACGATGCGGTACACTGTGCAGGAGCGAGAATGTGTTCAGTTAGTTACACTTACAACATCAACACCGGCGTGGAATCTGACCCGGGCTGCCGGAACGTCTGTGTGAGGCTGGTTATATGGGTTTAAGGGAGCACAGGATGTTTATCTGGAACAGCGCGGTGACACATTTCAGCTGAGTGACTGGTACGGCGGGCCCAGGGAGGAGATATCTGCTGGTAATAGTCTCTTAGCTCGCAGAACTGTACCTGAACGCTACTGGAAAGAGAAGCTCAGACGCAAACTGAACTCAGAATTGATCTCTCAGCATCTCTTGTACGAATGCCAGAATCTCTTTTTCTGTCTCAGCCAAGAAAAATCTCTATCAGAGCAAAGCTCACAGTTTCATCCCGGGCCTATTATGGCTTAAACACAGTCGGCCGGCTGCTGACCAATCAAAAACGACCATATGTTAGAAGTGTCTGCCAACGTGTACAATAATGACCAGCAGGAATCACCGCCGCAGGAATCCACGCTGGGTAGAACAGGTCTGTGAAGTGCAGGCACTGGAACTGCTGGAACCTGGGCATACGGGTACCTTCCGAGGAGCGAGAGTCCAGGCGGTACAGCCCGCAAGACACGTTGTTGGGTTACTGTCGAGTTCAGCACAGGTAACTTTGTTGAGTTACTGTGAGTTGAGACAGAACTTTGTTGGTCAGTGTCGAGTTTCAGCAGAACTGTTGGGTTAGTGTTCAGCCTACATTGCAGAATCCGCGCAGAACTTTTGTTGGGTTAAAGTTCAGTCAAACTTTGTTGGGTTACTGTAGCCCAGTGTTTCAGTCAAAGGGTGGCTAGTCAGAGTTCAGACAAACTTTTGTTTAGGGTTACTGTGGAGTTCGGACAGAACTTTGTTGGGTTAGTGTCAAGTTCAGACAGAACTTTGTTGGGTTAGTGTGGAGTTCAGACAGAAAGTTGTTGGGTTAGTGTCGAGTTCAGTCAGAACGTTGTTGGGTTACTGTCGAGTTCAGACAGAACTTTGTTGGGTTACTGTGGAGTTCAGACAGAACTTTGTTGGGTTAGTGTCGAGTTCAGACAGAACTTTGTTGGGTTAGTGTCGAGTTCAGACAGAACTTTGTTGGGTTAGTGTCGAGTTCAGTCAGAACTTTGTTGGGTTACTGTAGAGTTCAGACAGAACTTTGTTGGGTTACTGTGAAGTTCAGACAGAACTGTGAAGTTCAGACAGAACAGAACTTTGTTGGGTTAGTGTCGAGTTCAGACAGAACTTTGTTGGGTTAGTGTCGGGTTCAGACTGAACGGTGTTGGGTGAGTGTCGAGTTCAGACAGAACTTTGTTGAGTTAGTGTCGAGTTCAGTCAGAAATTTGTTGAGTTACTGTGGAGTTCAGTCAGAACTTTGTTGGGTTAGTGTCGAGTTCAGACAGGAACTTTGTTGGGTTAGTGTCGAGTTCAGACAGAACGTTGTTGGGTTAGTGTCGAGTTCAGTCAGAACTTTGTTGGGTTAGTGTCGAGTTCAGACAGAACGTTGTTGGGTTAGTGTCGAGTTCAGACAGAACTTTGTTGGGTTAGTGTCGAGTTCAGACAGAACTTTGTTGGGTTACTGTGGAGTTCAGACAGAACTTTGTTGGGTTACTGTGGAGTTCAGACAGAACTTTGTTGGGTTACTGTGGAGTTCAGACAGAACGTTGTTGGGTTAGTGTCGAGTTCAGTCAGAACTTTGTTGGGCTATAGATGAATTTAGAAAAGATGTTGTGGGCTACAGTCAGAACTTTGTTGGGTCGGACAGAGTTCTGTCGTGTCTAGTGGGCTTTAGAATTCTACAGGGCTGCGATCCAGAATTCGGTTCCAGTCGGGTTTTGCCAGTATCTGCTTTGGCTCCAGACGTGTTTGGATGTCACCATGCCAGCTCGTCTGGGTTATAAACTCGGTGCCGTGGTTCGGGTCAGATTCGGCCCGTATCCTCCAAATATTCAAAGTTCCTTCCTGATTTGAGCAGCTGCCGTCCCAGCAGTGCCACTGGGCTGACGCCTTAGTATGCCTCGTGGGTTCGAGTGAGTCTGCAGTTGGAGACTTTCCCCAGCTACACCTACTTCACATGCTGGAGACTCACCTGGACCTTCTCCTTTCCCCGGAGGAGAGAGGATAAATTCTATTAGCGAGAAGGTTGTGGTTGGTGTGGCTAACCCTTCCCGCCCCTGGTCTTCAGCGCTGTCGTTTGATGGCCAGGCACGACCACAGCTTCATAAATGTGACCCAGTTCAGAAGACTTTAAAAATGGAGCTGGCTCCGAAGCAGAAGTACAGTATGAGTCATCTGTGCTCAAACAACCGGCCTATATCCTTTCCTCCTTACCTCGCGGTTTGAAAGACTCGCTGATCGATGCCAGAAACGTCTATCCACTCGTGCATACAGGTGGAGGAGAAAAAAACAAATCAATGAAAGAAGCTCATAGCTGTTCAAAGTCGGGCAATGCATCCGCGATTCGTTTCCCAGAGATTAAATCCCACTTCTGCGTCCGTCCTCTTTTTCAGGGCTGTGGATGTTGTTTTTCTCCCGCTCTGTATCTTCTGAGGGAGTTTTATTTGTGGCCAAAGTCTCCATTTACTCATTCAATCGCCAACTGGATTCAAAAGGAAATTAGAAATGAGAGAAACAGGAAGTCTTTCATCTTTACTCCCACTCAGACAGTGGCATTCAAATAAACGGCGTTAGAGGAAGCCCTGAATAGGGCCGGCAGACGAGTTATATCTACTATAGGGTCCATTGATTAAGCTCCTGCAGGGCTTCTTTATGGGAACGATGTTATACAGCTCGGGAAATAAATCAGAGACCGCTCCAGCTTCTCCCGAGGTCAGCATCTCCACATGTACAGCAGGTTCTCAGTGAGGAACCGAAGGTTGGGTTCTAGCTTTACTGGCAGATACAGTGAGCGTCTGGTTCATAAGAACAAGGTCCAGCAGCCAACACACAGGACAACACAGCTACAGACTGGCAGAGGGCCAAACCCACTCTCTACTGACCGTGATGAGCGCCACCTCATTCCAATGTCCCTTACCCACCGTAAGATGACCTCGAGTGACCTACAGAGAGACTGGCGAGCGGTGGCTGGGGTGAGACGCACAGCGAGCATGACGGCTGCACCACGCAGGGCCGTTACCACGACTGTCCTTAACACCACGTCACCGTCACCAAAGACTGGAGTGGTGTCGTACCAGACTGTCATGGAGTGACTCAGAATGGCAGCGGGTCATCTTCAGTGACGAGTCCCGCTTTAGTCTTGGTGGAGACGCCCAACGAACCCGTGTGTGGAGGCACCGTGGTCAGCACCAAGATGAACGGTTTGTAGTCACACGTCCAGAAGGCCTGGTGTCCCTCCACCTCCACCCCTACCGCACCACCTGCAGGAACTGTGTAAGGATGTTCAAGCTGCATGGGATGGATTATCACAGGACTCCATTAGGAACCTCTACAGCTCCATACCGAGACGTCTGGCGTGTTGGGTTAGCGAACAAGGGGGCCCGACGCCATACTGAGAGACAGACTTCTGTATGTGTAGCTCAATAAATATTGATCATATCAGTCTAAATTTATCATCAGTTATTGATCCTGGTCTCCTTTATCTTCCTTCCCAACAGCACCGCACTCCCACACCTCCTGTAAATATTTATCAGGCTCTGATTTGGTGGTGTAGATGCCTTTCTCTTGGTAGTTGCTAGCTGTGTAGCATATAGCTAGCTAGCAAAGTAATGAAGCTGTATAACCGATACAGCAGATTAAACGTCATATCTTTTATGTATCGTTGTATTTTCTACTATGACTCTTTGTCCGCCATTGCTTTCAGGAATTGCATGAGATTGGGATGGTGACTAACTTCCCTCGAGCTAATGCAGTAATGGAGCGTCCCTCAGGGTAGCGTTCGGGATTCCCCCAGGGGGAAATGATGAGGAGAGTTGAAGACAGCGTGTGAAATGAGCATTGAAATTAGCAGATAGCCCGTGTATAAAGGAATGTACCGCAGTAGTGTGCCCACTTTGTGCAGCGGTGGGCTAAAATGGATTGATTTGTCACCACGAGAAGCACAAAGAAGGTGAAGCTGGGGAACGCGGTGTCCCCGACTGAAGGACTGAGGGAATTAATCACCTTGTATATGAAGGAAGCAGACGGTTTCTACAGAATAGGAGAAACCATGAATGTGGCTGCTGTGTACAGTGCTGTGTAAAACTCTCGCCTTATTCAGTTTCCAGTCAAAACAGCAAGCACAGGGTAATCATTTTCCAGGAAGTCGAAGATGGGAAAAAAAAACAGGAACGGAATAAACGCTAAAGTAAAAGTAGGGTAAATAGAACTCCTAACAACCACCTGGAAGACTGGGCAGACAACTCCCTCCACACAGCACTTAAAGAGGAAGTCCACCTTAAGCCCTTTTGGAGCAGGGTTAGTGTCACCTGGGACGGGAGGTCATTCACTCTCTGAACATGGAGCTTCCACTGTAGCAGAAGTCCCACTCGAACGCACATCTCGGTCCACCTTAAATGGAGTACCAGCTATATTCTGGGGCTATGCACCATTTAAGGTGGAACGAGGATTTTAACAGCATGAGAAATCCACAGCACTTTTGGATTTGGCTGAATTCCAAGAAGAAGGGAAGTGTAATATCGGGGGCATGTGTACAGTCCGGGTGGGCGTTTGGGAAGCTGAATGAACCAACTTCACTAGCCTAATGCTAGGCTGTATGCCGGTTAGCTGCCCAGCGTGTTGTCTCTTGTGGCATAATGCCAATGTAAATGCCGACGTGATGATGTTTGCATCCGAGAAAAACACGAGAGCCGTCATTCCACATCAATCGGCCATTCAAATGACACTTTTGGACCCTCCTCTGGTTAAGCGAGGAGGGCTTTAGATAACATCGTAAAAGCTTAGAGGCACCTTAGCAACTACCTGTACTACATCAATGGCCTTGATGAGCGACACTAACACCTGAGCGACCACATGGGTCATTAGGTTTTCCTGTTCCATTGGATAGCAACATGCGGTGGTGCAGCTCGTCTGCTGCCACCTTGTGGCTTCACAGCAGAATTAAATTTTTAGGTGAAAATAAAATAATCCCATGTTGGAACGCTCTGCGTTCTGCATGCTGGAATGAATGTATAACTCCTAATTCACTGACCTTTAGCCTTTAGAAGCTCACTGACCTTTAACCTTTAGAAGCTCACTGTGAGGTCTACTGGTCAAGTGAGTTTTATTAAACAATCGGTCAGTTACACAGAGCAGCAAAACACCATCACACATGATGGAGAAGGCGAGGTCACAGACAGGGTAGAGGCGAGGGGTCAGAACCGGAACAGACACTCAGCGAGGCAATCAGATTATAGAGGAGAGAGACAGAGCGAATGGTCAGGATACGAAATGAGATCAAGCAGCCAGAAGGTACAAGAGACCGAAGTCAAAGGGGTCAAAGAAGAGATCGGTAGTCAGAATAACGAAGGAGGTCAAAGCTGGAAGGCAGTAGAAAGAACGCTCAGGGTTCCAAAAGAGGGTTTGGCTAAACCTCACGGGGGGTGTGGCTTAAATGCAGACAGGTGACTGACTACAGCTGGGTTAGAATTCTGGTGACCCAGAACGGAAGTGTTTGGGAGACAGGGGACGTGTATGTGTGTAATCGGGTGATGCACTCTGGGAAGTTGAGTCCTTAGGAGCGGCGGAGCCAGGGAGACCCGGAAGCGGGAAAGTTAGCAAGAACCTGGCGATATGATGCAGGGTGATACAGTTTCGTAATCCATTCAGTACATTCGATATACTGGGATACAGTATGTCAAATGTAGATGTGTATGTATATATATATATATATATTTTCTATATACTCTGTGATATTACAAAAACCGTCATATTACAAACAAACGCTCTATAAGCTGTAGGTTTGCTAATGCTCAGTAGTGTCTCTTAAAAGATGAGATCGGGTCATTGTGTTGGGTCAGTAGTGTCTAAAAAATGAGATCGGTCATTCCACATCAATCGGCTAGGAGGGCTTTAGATACCATCGCAAAAGCTTAGAAGCACCTTAGCAACGACCTATCCTACATCAAAGGCCTTCATGAGCAACACTAACACCTGAGTGACCACATGGGTCGTTATAGAAATGTTTTTCCTGTTCCAGGCAGCTCATTGGGGCTGTAGAGTCTAATGGCTCAGTAACACTGCTCTCTAGTGGGCAGGGCTTTAAACGCAAGTCCCCCTGCTGGTCAAATAGCAACGCAGACAACAGTCTCGTCTAGCTAGTAGCTACAAATCAGCAACGAAGAGGAACATTCCAGATGAACATCGACAGACGAATGGACAGAATTACCCTAATGTTCACTTTACATGAAGCAACAGCGGAGCTTTGAGACTGACCTACGTCCAGCAGCTGTAGACATGTGCTGCTCTCCAAGAGCTCAGCGTAAACAGTGAAAGAAGACTTCCCAATATTTCAGCCTAGATCAGGATATGATATGCCTTCAACAGACTCTAATGAAGGCTGAGAAGACACATCCAGAACAGGACTGGAAAGAGAATTCATTTGGGAGCTACTACTAAATAAAAGACGGTCCATATAGGTCCGTTTAAACCTTGGAATGTGAAGCAGCCCCAAGCTTTGGAGCGCTGGTAACATGCCAGTGGCCTAGCAACACTTTAGCATCCAGCTAGGATAACATTGGAACATTCCAGGGACACCTTAGAGGCCACCACGGAGCACTGGGCCACTGGGATACCACAGCAGTAGCCTAGAATCACCTGAGCATCCATCTGGGATCCCGTAGCAGCAGCAGCAGCAGCTTGGTCAAGCCGACTTCACAGTTCCGTCCCAGACTTGAGGTATAGCGTCATGTATGTGTTTGACTGCGGACACACTGACCACACAAAAGACTGACCCGCCAGCGAGCTTATTAGGAAAGCGGAGGTCATGCGTCTCCTCCCGCAGGTTTATTTGCTGTACGCCTCCGCTCGGGTTCGTAAGGCTTCTATCCTGAAAGATACGGAGGCTCTGCGACTGAGAGGCTGTGATACCAGCTCCTCGTTTGCTGATAAACCCGCACCGTGCCTTAGACTCTTCCTCTTCCCTTGCTGTGTGAAATCACGAGGCAGATAAAGACGAGCGGCAGTTATCTACTGGCCTGCTGGCTCTCCTCGTGCTTCTCCGCCAAGCAGTAGGAGAGCAACTCTTTATCTCCTTTCTTCTGAGTGCACAACCCCCCTCGCACCCCACCAATCCCACCACCACCACCAACACCACCCCCCTAAAGACAACTAATCTCTGCCCCGCAATTGTCAGCAGTTCATTAGGAGGACTTCCAGCTCCGCACGGGAGAAAAGGCAATTTAGCATTGGGGCTTCATGGAGCTGAAAATGGTGTTTTGCATGGCGCTAATTGGCTTCACTTTGCAATGCTAATTATCTACACTCACACACCCTCGCGCACTCACTCGCGCGCTCTCACATACACAAAGAAACAAATATTGATGAAGCCTACATCTCCATAGATACTCGCTCAATGCTATCAGTCAGATTAATTCACTCACTCGGACGGCTAATTTGTCAACCAGAAATCTCCAGATACGCCGCAAAACATAACAGATATGATAATGTATATGCAGAATGTGCCAGCTGGGAAAAAGAGAGAGGGTGGGGGAAGAACGAAACATCGCTCGCCAACAGCATTTCATCATGACCTTGAAGGAAACAACAGTGATGGAAATATGAAAGAGAAACGGCGCGTTTGGTTTCCTTGAACACTGGAGCATAATTTGAAGTAATCTGGGTCATTCTTCATAAAACCTGGAGCTAAAATGAAACAATCATGAGAAACACTGCCACAGCGTTGGCTACTTTCCTACATCGTAGTCATCTCAACTCAAATTTGCTTATGCAACAGGATATTAAACCAATCCAGAGAGCGATTTAACCAGGATACTGCAAACTACGGAAAACCGTTTCCACCACTTAAAGAAAAAAGGCCACATAGCATCTCTGTCACATCTCCCTGTCTGTCTACCTGTCTGCCTGTCCCTGTCAAACAACGCCCCCTCTGGTTGCTTCTTGCCATAGCACTACTTTTCCTCATAATCCTTGGCTCCACTATCTCCCACATTATGATTGATAGCATCTCATTATCAGGACTAGTATTAAGACCCCTATGTCATGCCCTGTGGGTTTGTGAATCTCAATGTGTCCCTTTACTATCAGTTATGATGTTGTAACTCATAATTCTGAGCCTGTACTATCTCATAATGTTTGACTTACTATTTCATTTCTGTGACTTACTTCTCTTTGTTTTGTAGTGCATGTCAATTGTCTGTAGTATCTCATAATCAGGTTTTGTTTCTGCTTTCAATTATGATTTAGCATCTCAATTATGACTTACTGTATTCATGACCCCTGTTACCCGGACTATCTCCAAACTAAGACTTACTATCTCATAATTATGATTCCCATCTCAATTATCACTTACTATCTCATAATAATGACTTACCATCTCATAACTATAATTTAGCATCTGATAATTATAACTTCCTATCTCATAATAATGACTTACCATCTCATAACTACGATTTAGCATCTCATAATTATGATTTAGCATGTTATAATCATGACTTACTATCTCATAATCATGACTTACTATCTCATAATTATGATTTAGCATCTCAATTATCACTTACTATCTCATAATCATGACTTACTATCTCATAATTATGATTTAGCATCTCAATTATGACTTACTATCTCATAATCATGACTTACTATCTCATAATCATGACTTACTATCTCATAATCATGACTTACTTTCTCATAATTATGATTTAGCATCTCATAATCATGACTTACAATCTCATAATTGCTTTAGCATCTTATAATTGACATACTATCTCATAATCATGACTTACTATCTCATAATTATGATTTAGCATCTCATAATAATGACATACTATCTCACAATTGATTTAGCATCTCATAATTATAACTTACTATCTCATAATTATGACTTACCATCTCATAACTATGATTTAGCATCTCATAATTATGATTTAGCATCTTAAAATTATGACTTACTATCTCACTATCTAATAATCAAGTCTACACATATGGATCAGAACATCATCATCCCGTCCTAGTTTACACTCTGGAGCTCTTACTGGAGTATCATAGAGCTGGTGGAACTTCATCTCCATCTGGAGAGTAAAAGATTCACTACACTGGGATTAGCCTCAGCTGCTAACGTTAGCTAAACACAGAGGATCCTCACCCACATACTACCTGCTCTGTGGGGGTCCTGTGGGGGTCCTGACCATTGAAGAACAGGGTAATACAGTACACAGAGAAACAGATGGACTACAGTCTGGACCTGTATACCTACAGAGTCTCCTGTATGGACAGTGGAGCTGATACTGTGGACACGAGGAGGTGGACCTAATACTCTGATAGGGCCGTGTATATGGTCACTGTGATGTTATGCTAATTGCTGCTAGCATCTTCCGAGTCTGGAGCAGAATGGGATTTCTGGTAGGAAGCTGAGTCTTGGCTCTTGTTATTCCGAATGCATTTTTCTTCTCTGTCAAAATGATCTGGGGATTTCTCATCAAATCGGAAGTGCCAGCCTGCTCTAATAGATTTGTCGTCCGTCCGTCTGGCTGGATCCGTCTCTCCAGATGCTGGGTTTCCTCAGCGGAGCTCTGAGGGGCTCTTCAGTGTTAAAAGCTGGGAGTGACAGGTTCCTTCACAGCGCTGCCATCTTGCTGCTGTGCCTCTGAGGACGCCGCTCGTGGACCGGCCTCCTCACTGCTCATCCGAATGTGACGGAATTATGCATTCATAAGCCAATTAAGAGCTCTTGATGAGCCATTAATGGTGAATGATAAGACCCCTCTAATTCCCCGACAGAGGTTTTGTCACGGCTGATAAAAATCCGGAGATTTCCTCTCCTCTTTTCCTCCATCTTCTCCAGGACTCATTTGCGATATCTGGTGGATTTGTGAGTGATGTGAGAAATTAACACATGAGTGTGTCTGAATCCCCTGTTCCCGCATCGTGGCCTTATCTGCACTCCTCTGTCACAGAGCTGTAACAACGTGACCGGAGGAGATGTCATACAGGTGTAAGGCTCTTCCACTCCTCCATACGTCTGCTACTGTTACACCTGAGGTATCCACACCTACCGTGGGCTTCCACTCTCTGTCCACGGGATGTCTACCAGTGAGCAACCCCCTGAGGAGACACAGCGGTGGTGTAGCAGCACCCTAACAACCACCTGGGATTCCTTAGCAATGGCCCACATCTTTGTGATATCACATACTGGTCATTGTGCTTCTATTGACTTCCCATCAGAAACGCCCGCCTTGTGCTTCCATTTAGTGGCCACTTTATTGGAAACGCCCACCTTGTACCTCCACCCACTGGCCACTTTATTGGAAACGCCCACCTTGTGCTTCCACTCACTGGCCACTTTATTAGAAACACCAGCCTTGTGCTTCCACTCAGTGGCCACTTTATTAGAAACACCCACCTTGTGCTTCCTCTCAGTGGCCACTTTATTAGAAACACCAGCCTTGTGCTTCCATTCACTGGCCACTTTATTGGAAACGCCCACCTTGTGCTTCCACTCACTGGCCACTTTATTAGAAACACCAGCCTTGTGCTTCCTCTCAGTGGCCACTTTATTAGAAACACCAGCCTTGTGCTTCCACTCGCTGGCCACTTTATTAGAAACACCAGCCTTGTGCTTCCACTCAGTGGCCACTTTATTAGAAACACCCACCTTGTGCTTCCACTCACTGGCCACTTTATTGGAAACGCCCACCTTGTGCTTCACTCACTGGCCACTTTATTAGAAACACCAGCCTTGTGCTTCCACTCAGTGGCCACTTTATTAGAAACACCAGCCTTGTGCTTCCACTCAGTGGCCACTTTATTGGAAACGCCCACCTTGTGCTTCCACTCACTGGCCACTTTATTGGAAACGCCCACCTTGTGCTTCCACTCACTGGCCACTTTATTAGAAACACCCACCTTGCACTTTCACTCCACAGTTCTCAGTCCAGCCGGTCCAGTCTGAGATGTTGGAGGATATTGATTGCCCATCGCTGGTGTTGATCTTAGGCTTGTGTTCATGAGGCTGCGGTTCTGGTGCTGGAGATCTGTAGCGAGTGATGTAATAGGTGATGTTACCTGCACTGTGCTGCAGCACTCAGCAGTTGTTTCTGCAAGCTGCTTCCATTTCAGAACAATAGTGCTCACAGTTGCATCAGAGAAACTTCTGAACCTCTGTTCCTTGAACTCATACAATTGAACCGGTTCATAGCGTTCCCGTTCGGGATTTGGGTTTTCCACAAACTGCTTGCACTTTCAGCATCTTCGCTACATCTCTCACAGTGGGCTGCTGTTCTCCGGCGCCTCGCGCTCCTGCTGTCGATGAACTGCAGAGGTAGACAGAAGCCAGAGGGGCGGAGGGGACCACAGATGGTCGGGGGGCTGGGATTGGAAAATGAGCCTGGCGTTGCTGCGTTAGCACCAGAGACCTACGGAGGTAGCAGAGAGCTGCTCTCATCCTCTCCTCCACCCTCCGACAGGCCGTCAGCAGGCAGTAGAGGAGATGGAGGGAAGGAGACAGGCCGCGAGACCGCAAGGAAAAAAAACGAGTTTTCATTACTGAATTCCCAGTTTCCGTATCCGTACCTCAGGAGACCTGCAGGGAGAACGCTAGGGCCGTGGTGCACTTGTTCTCACTCGGAGCGGCAGGGAAGCGCATAACCTTCTGCTGGCTGATTGGAGAGGGATTAGAGAGGCACTGGCAACCCCTGTCTACGGGACCGGGAGCGTGATATTGAAAAGGAAAGGGAGCGATCCGTGATTACTCTGGAAGTAACTGGTGCAGTGGGAATGAGCTCTCAAGTGGGAATTTCAGCCCAAATGAACATTCCCAGCACTCTTCTTCCTCCTTCCCAGAATCCAAATCATCCTAAACCGTTTCACGTCAAAATGCTTTGTCTATAAATGACCCATAGCATGGAAAACTGGCACAGCAGGTGGCGCTGCATGAGGATGATGGGGCTATAAATCCCTGTGGGTGTGAGTGATGGGATCCATAGATTGGGAAGAGGTGCTACAGTGCAGGAAGTGTCTCGTTCCATGTGTGGAAAATGGCTCCAGAGCAGATGTTAATGATTGGCTAAAAGGAGGAACTGCATGTGGGCGTGGCCAAAGACCATAGTGTGAGGAAGTAGCTGAATCTGCAGGTGTATGGAAGTGTACGGTCATACAGGTCTACCAGCAGTGGATACAATCCCAGCCTACAGGGAATTCTCCTCGGAACTGTGCCAGGGAAGGCGTCCACCACATCTGGAACCAACAGACCGGTTCTTTGATGTAAGAGTATCTGAACCCTGATGTGGCTACATCCAGAACCTCGTCCAGTCCAGGCCCAATCCAGTCACACCAAACCACCAGACACGTGTCTTCTGAGTGTGTATGGAATGCTGATGATGAAAATCTGGAAAACCTGGAAATACTAAGTTCCTTTGGGGGACTATTTGACCTCCCAGCGCCCTGCAGCATGTATCCCTCCACCATGAATGGAGTTTAAGGCTGAGATCTTCTCCACACTATCATAAACAGCGTCTCAGACATCAGGCAGCGTATTCAGAACCACCTCATGTAGGAACTTCCTGTGAGGGAGCTTTTAGAGGGGGGCGTCTGGTTACCTTCACCACAACTGTGCACGGCTCTGACTCGGTATTAAGTTGCTGGCCTGTGACGTCACTTCGTAGAGTGCTCTCAGAAGGCCGCCGGTTTGTCTAATGTGTGGTTCCTGTTCACCAGCTTGCTGTTCAACTTGTCTCATTCCACCTTAAATGGTGGAGACAATTCTGAATAACTCAACAGGTGGTAGAAGTCCATCAGTGTGGAAGACCGTACAGTGGACGCGAGAGAAGTCTCTGTCTACTGAAGGAGATCTAAAGAAAGCCCCCAGATGGCTGCAGCGTATTACATTCCCTGAACTACATCACAGCACAGCACCGTCCTCTGCCGGAAAAGAAAGAGGCCGGACTGACGGAGCGGGAGAAAGAGATGGAGTGTTTTATCCGGGAGAAGAGAGCGGAAGAGCAGAAAGGAAGACGCTGTGTGAAGAGTTCCTCCCACCAGGTCGTATTTGTCAAAGTCGAACCCAGCGGTGTGTAATTGATTCGCACAGAGCAAGGACAAACGGCTGGGGCGTCCCACCAAGAGACGCCCGTCTGAGAGAGACAAAGAGGGACAAAAACACACAGCCTGTGGCCTGGCACCATCCCGCCCCTCCACACATACACACGGCCTTCTGAGTGTCCGGCCTATTGTTGGAGGAGAGGTGAAACCACCACCTGCTGGATCTGTGCACTTTCACTGAGACAGCCTCTCTGTCTCTGTCTCGGAGAGGACGACGTGAAGACTGTGGCGTCTGCGTGCAAACAAAAGCAGATCCATTGCTCTAATGCCAAGCAGCTCCACAGATCACTCGTCTGCACCAAACGGCCACTTTATTAGAAACACCTACCTTCTACTTTCACTCAACACTGGCCACTTTATTAGAAACACCCACCTTGTACTTCCACTCACTGGCCACTTTATTAGAAACACCCCCCTTGTACGTTCACTCACTGGCCACTTTATTAGAAACACCCACCTTCTACTTTCACTCATCACTGGCCACTTTATTAGAAACACCCACCTTGTACTTCCACTCACTGGCCACTTTATTAGAAACACCCACCTTGTACGTTCACTCACTGGCCACTTTATTAGAAACACCCACCTTGTACTTTCACCACTGGCCACTTTATTAGAAACACCTCCCTTCTACTTTCACTCAACACTGGCCACTTTATTAGAAACACTCACCTTCTACTTTCACTCAACACTGGCCACTTTATTAGAAACACCCACCTTCTACTTTCACTCAACACTGGCCACTTTATTAGAAACACCCACCTTCTACTTTCACTCAACACTGGCCACTTTATTAGAAACACCCACCTTCTACTTTCACTCAACACTGGCCACTTTATTAGAAACACCCACCTTCTACTTTCACTCAACACTGGCCACTTTATTAGAAACACCCACCTTCTACTTTCACTCAACACTGGCCACTTTATTAGAAACACCTACCTTCTACTTTCACTCAACACTGGCCACTTTATTAGAAACACCTACCTTCTACTTTCACTCAACACTGGCCACTTTATTAGAAACACCCACTTGTTCTATCACTCAATGGCCACTTTATTAGAAACACTCACCTTCTACTTTCACTCAACACTGGCCAATTTATTAGAAACACCTACCTTCTACTTTCACTCAACACTGGCCACTTTATTAGAAACACCCACCATGTACTATCACTCACTGGCCACTTTATTAGAAACACCCTGTTGTATGTTCACTCACTGGCCACTTTATTGGAAACACCCACCATGTACTATCACTCGCTGGCCACTTTATTAGAAACACCCCCCTTGTGCGTTCACTCACTGGCCACTTTGTTAGAAACACCCTGTTGTACGTTCACTCACTGGCCACTTTATTAGAAACACCCTGTTGTATGTTCACTCGCTGGCCACTTTATTAGAAACACCCCCCTTGTACGTTCACTCACTGGCCACTTTATTGGAAACACCCACCTTGTACTATGACTCACTGGCCACTTTATTAGAAACACCCACCTTGTACTATCACTTGCTGGCCACTTTATTGGAAACACCCACCTTGTACTATCACACGCTGGCCACTTTATTGGAAACACCTACCTTGTACTATCACACGCTGGCCACTTTATTGGAAACACCCACCTTGTACTATCACACGCTGGCCACTTTATTGGAAACACCTACCTTGTACTATCACTCACTGGCCACTTTATTGGAAACACCCACCTTGTACTATGACTAGTTGGCCACTGAGCTGCTGTCTCTACCTGTACAGCGGTGGGCAGGGGTTTCTGATAAAGTGGCCGTTGCCAAACGTAAAATGCTTGAGCTTGTAGATGACCCAAACATGGCCTGAAATCCCAAATTCCCAAAGCCCCCAGGTGAGGAGGGGATCCTCGCAGGTGCGCCCTGCTTTAAATAAGACTCCGGCTCTCCTGGAGCTGCAGTACAGCGAACCTACAGTCCAACGTTCCCTGTAGAAATTCCATCTTTCCCGTATTTGCATAAGAACAAAGGAAGCACTTGCATTTCCGCACCTTCAGAACGATGACACAGGCATTCAGTCGCTCCTGAAGGTCAAGGTGAAGCTGAAAGGAGTTTCAAAGCCTCAGCCGACTGAATAACTTACAGGAAATAAGAAACCCCGTCTCTCCATCTCTCCATCCGCTCCGTCATTATCTGCCATTAGCTGTTCCCGCACTCTCATTATACTATCCATACAGGACGTCCATGACCATATAAGAATTTGTTAGAACTCGACCTCTAACACCGCCATCCTGCTTTAAATATCACGGCGCGCGGTAAGTGCCGCGCAGAAATGAACATCTTCAGCAGACCTGCTCTTTCTGTGCTCCGCGTCTCTTTCTGTTCTCTGTAATTGCTCTCCTGAGAGGGGGTGCCGCACAATGGCTGTTATTTGTTTAATTTGCTCTTACCATTCAAAACTACATTAAAATGATAGTTCAGAGCCGCACGCAGACCGCGGGGACCGCGCTCCAAATGTCAGGGCACACGTGCTGCTCGCGGTGGGTGGTGGTTTTCAGGACCTACGAGTCGCCAAGCTGAGTCATCACAACGGCGGTCACATGGAATTCGCCCGATGTCCTGCAGCTAGTCAGCCTGTGGGAAACATCCCTGGCCACTTTATCAGAAACCCCGTATCCTGCGTGCACAGTCTGAATGGAGCTGTTCGTCAGCAGTCAGTTTGGTGACCAAAGAGATGTTGGTGTACTGGTTAACTGGGATCCTGGTAACCGGTGGGGTAGAGGGGGCAGGTGGACTACAGGCCTGGTGTTTCTTATAAAGTGGCCATTATCTGGAATGACAAGGTATTATTTATAATAAAGTGGCCACTACATGGAGGTACATGGAGGTACATAGTAGGTGTTTGGTAGGCCGCTATGTAGAAGTACAAGGTGGGTGTTTCTAATAATGTGGCCGCTATGTAGAAGTACAAGGTGGGGGTTACAAATAAAGTGGCTGCTGTGCAAAGGTGCAAGGCAGGTGTTTCTAATAAAGTGGCCACTGTGTAGATGTTCAAGAAAGGTGTTTTTAATAAAGTGGCCACTGCAGGGAAGCTTAAAAATATGGTGTTTCTAATAAAGTGGCTGCTATGTAGAAGTTTGAGCCTGGTGTTTCTAATAAAGTGGCCACTATGTAGAAGTTCAAGAAAGGTGTTTCTAATAAAGTGGCCACTGCAGGGAAGCTTAAAAATATGGTGTTTCTAATAAAGTGGCTGCTATGTAGAAGTTTGAGCCTGGTGTTTCTAATAAAGTGGCCACTATGTAGAAGTTCAAGAAAGGTGTTTCTAATAAAGTGGCCACTGCAGGGAAGCTTAAAAATATGGTGTTTCTAATAAAGTGGCCGCTATATAGAAGTTCAAAGTGGGTGTTTCTAATAAAGTGGCCGCTATGTAGAAGTACAAGGCAGGTGTTTCTAATAAAGTGGCCACTATGTAGAAGTTTGAGCCTGGTGTTTCTAATAAAGTGGCCACTATGTAGAAGTTCAAGCCTGGTGTTTCTAATAAAGTGGCCATGGTGCAAAAGTTCAAGGCAGGTGTTTCTAATAAAGTGGCCCCTATGTAGAAGTACAAGGTAGGTGTTTCTAATAAAGTGGCCACTATGTAGAAGTACAAGGCGGGTGTTTCTAATAAAGTGGCCACTATGTAGAAGGTAACAAAGGAGGGTGATGTTTCTAGGTGGCCACTATGTAGAAGTACAAGGTAGGTGTTTCTAATAAAGTGGCCACTATGTAGAAGTACAAGGCAGGTGTTTCTAATAAAGTGGCCACTATGTAGAAGTACAAGGCAGGTGTTTCTAATAAAGTGGCCACTATGTAGAAGTACAAGGCAGGTGTTTCTAATAAAGTGGCCACTATGTAGAAGTACAAGCCTGGTGTTTCTAATAAAG
Organism: Prochilodus magdalenae; assembly: GCA_024036415.1. Classification (NCBI taxonomy): domain Eukaryota; kingdom Metazoa; phylum Chordata; class Actinopteri; order Characiformes; family Prochilodontidae; genus Prochilodus; species Prochilodus magdalenae. Next base: position 5,376 of record JAMWET010004176.1, on the reverse strand, counting down.
TGGCCACTATGTAGAAGTACAAGGTGGGTGTTTCTAATAAAGTGGCCACTATGTAGAAGTTCAAGGTGGGTGTTTCTGATAAAGTGGCCAGTATTAGATATTCGGGACATTTGAAGCATGCAGTGTGAATCATACGAGTCATTCGTTCAGGTTCAGCCGCCGTGCTCATGACTCCTTCCAGCTGTGGTGCTCAGTGTGGGGTCCAGACTGGTGGTCTAACTTCTAAGCCTGTGCTGCTTGGATTCCGGTTTGGAAGCACGTTAGTATTCCCGCCCTGGAATTGTTTGTTTGCGGCGCGAGGCAGAGTAAACACAACAGCTCTTAATTGCACATATCCATCTCAAACACGGGAGGAGTACAGACAGGATTATCAAAATCCCCTCTCGAGTAGAAATCAATAGCTGTGTGTGGGGGAGGGGTGTTGGGTGCGAGGGCGGAACGCCAGTGTGTGTGCGTAGTTAAGTAGTGTGAAGTGTGTCTGGACTCATCTACATGTGGACGTCTCTGATCCCTCTCTCCGTTCGCCTGCTTTATCCCTCCATCTCCCGGCGTAGCAGAGCTGTTTACCTACCGGTGTGGAGGTAAATAAATAAGGGGGGGCCGGGGATGGTGGGGGGCAGGGGAGATAAATATTCAGCCCAATCAGATCTAACCCACCAGAGACCAAATTCCTCATTATCTTCAGAGCCTGGCGGATTGGGGATTCTGAGTGAGACACAGGCAGGTCTGTCGTTCTGTGTGCAGATCAGGTTTCAGGCTGCTGTAGGTATACAGTGATGAGTTATACACCGCTCCCAACATGCTGGATCCACTGGGACGCTTAGAGACGAATATCTCCCTCACCCTAATACTCCTGCGTAAGTCTCTATAAGAGTTTTTACATCGCTTATGGACTGATATCTCCTGTTCTAGCGTATAGGAGTTATTTATTGAGGGTGTTTATGGACTGATATCTCCAGTTCTAGCGTATAGTAGTGTTTATTGAGAGCGTTTATGGACTGATATCTCCTGTTCTAGCGTATAGGAGTGTTTATTGAGGGTGTGTATGGACTGATATCTCCTGTTCTAGTGTATAGGAGTGTTTATTGAGGGCGTGTATGGACTGATATCTCCTGTTCTAGCGTATAGGAGTGTTTATTGAGGGTGTTTATGGACTGATATCTCCTGTTCTAGCGTATAGGAGCGTTTATTGAGGGCGTTTATGGACTGATATCTCCTGTTCTAGCGTATAGGAGTGTTTATTGAGGGCGTGTATGGACTGAACTCTCCTGTTCTAGCGTATAGGAGTGTTTATTGAGAGCGTTTATGGACTGATATCTCCTGTTCTAGCGTATAGGAGTGTTTATTGAGGGGGTTCATGGACTGATATCTCCTGTTCTAGCGTATAGGAGTGTTTATTGAGGGGGTTCATGGACTGATATCTCCTGTTCTAGCGTATAGGAGCGTTTATTGAGGGCGTTTATGGACTGATGTCTCCTGTTCTAGTGTATATGAGTGTTTATTGAGGGCGTTTATGGACTGATATCTCCTGTTCTAGCGTATAGGAGTGTTTATTGAGGGCGCTTATGGACTGATATCTCCTGTTCTAGCGTATAGGAGTGTTTATTGAGGGCGTTTATGGACTGATATCTCCTGTTCTAGCGTATAGGGGTGTTTATGGACTGATATCTCCTGTTCTAGCGTATAGGAGTGTTTATTGAGGGCGTTTATGGACTGATATCTCCTGTTCTAGCGTATAGGAGTGTTTATTGAGGGGGTTCATGGACTGATATCTCCTGTTCTAGCGTATAGGAGCGTTTATTGAGGGTGTTTATGGACTGATATCTCCTGTTCTAGCGTATAGGAGTGTTTATCGAGGGCATTTATGGACTGATATCTCCTGTTCTAGCATATAGGAGCGTTTATTGAGGGCGTTTATGGACTGATATCTCCTGTTCTAGCGTATAGGAGTGTTTATTTAAGGCATTTATGGACTGATATCTCCAGTTCTAGCGTATAGGAGTGTTTATTGAGGGCGTTTATGGACTGATGTCTCCTGTTCTAGCGTATAGGAGTGTTTATTGAGGGCGCTTATGGACTGATATCTCCTGTTCTAGCGTATAGGGGTGTTTATGGACTGATATCTCCTGTTCTAGCGTATAGGAGTGTTTATTGAGGGCGCTTATGGACTGATATCTCCTGTTCTCTACATCGTATAGGGGTGTTTTATTGGACTGATATCTCCTGTTTCTAGCGTATAGGAGCGTGTTATTGAGGGTGTTTATGGACTGATATCTCCTGTTCTAGTGTATAGGAGTGTTTATTTGAGGGTGTTTATGGACTGATATCTCCGGTTCTATCGTATAGGAGCTTTGTTTTAGGGCGTTTATGGACTGATATCTCCTGTTCTAGCGTATAGGAGTGTTTATTGAGGGCGCTTATGGACTGATATCTCCTGTTCTAGCGTATAGGGGTGTTTATGGACTGATATCTCCTGTTCTAGCGTATAGGAGCGTTTATTGAGGGTGTTTATGGACTGATATCTCCTGTTCTAGTGTATAGGAGTGTTTATTGAGGGCGTTTATGGACTGATATCTCCTGTTCTAGCGTATAGGAGCGTTTATTGAGGGCGTTTATGGACTGATATCTCCTGTTCTAGCGTATAGGAGCGTTTATTGAGGGCGTGTATGGACTGATATCTCCTGTTCTATAAGCGTATAGGAGCGTTCTCTATTGAGGGCGTTTATGGACTGATATCTCCTGTTCTAGCATATAGGAGCGTTTATTGAGGGCGTGTATGGACTGATATCTCCTGTTCTAGCGTATAGGAGCGTTTATTGAGGGCGTTTATGGACTGATATCTCCTGTTCTAGCGTATAGGAGCGTTTATTGAGGGCGTTTATGGACTGATATCTCCTGTTCTAGCGTATAGGAGCGTTTATTGAGGGCGTGTATGGACTGATATCTCCTGTTCTAGCGTATAGGAGAGTTTATTGAGGGCGTTTATGGACTGATATCTCCTGTTCTAGCATATAGGAGCGTTTATTGAGGGTGTGTATGGACTGATATCTCCTGTTCTAGCGTATAGGAGCGTTTATTGAGGGCGTTTATGGACTGATATCTCCTGTTCTAGCGTATAGGAGTGTTTATTGAGGGCGTTTATGGACTGATATCTCTAGCTATAGTTCTAGCGTATAGGAGATATCTCCTTTATTGAGGGTGTGTGAGGGTGTTTATGGACTGATATCTCCTGTTCTAGCGTATAGGAGTGTTTATTGAGGGCGTTTATGGACTGATATCTCCTGTTCTAGCGTATAGGAGTGTTTATTGAGGGTGTGTATGGACTGATATCTCCTGTTCTAGCGTATAGGAGTGTTTATTGAGGGCGTTTATGGACTGATATCTCCTGTTCTAGCGTAGCGTATAGGGAGCGTTTATTGAGGGCGTTTATTGGGACTGATTTCTCCTGTTCTAGCGTATAGGAGTGTTTATTGAGGGTGTTTATGGACTGATATCTCCTGTTCTAGAGTATAGGAGTGTTTATTGAGGGCGTTTATGGACTGATATCTCCTGTTCTAGGCGTATAGGAGCGTTTATTGAGGGGCGTTTATGGACTGATATACTCCGTTTCTAGCGTATAGGAGTGTTTATTGAGGGTGTTTTATGGACTGATATCTCCTGTTCTAGCGTACATAGGAGTGTTATATTGAGGGCGTGTATGGACTGATATCTCCTGTTTCTAGCGTATAGAGTGTTTTATGAGAGGGTGTGTATGGGACTGATATCTCTCCTGTTCTAATGAGTATAGGAGTGTTTATTGAGGTTGTTTATATGGACTGATATCTCACTGTTCTCCCTAGAAGCGTATAGGAAGCGTTTTTTGAGGCGTTTATGGACTGGAGATCTTCCTGTTCTAGCGTATAGGAGTGTTTTTTTATTTAGGGTGTGTGTATGGACTGATATACATCCTTGTTCTAGCGTATAGTATGTTTATTGAGGGCGTTTATGGCTGATCCTCCTGTTCTTTTCTAGCGTATAGGAGCGTTTATTGAGGGTGGTGTATGGACTGATATCTCATGTTCTAGCGTATAAGGAGCGTTTATTGTGAGGTTGATGTATGGACTGAATACATCTCCATGTTCTAGCGTATAGAGACGTTTATTGACGGATATGGTTTTTAAATGGACTGATAAAAAAAATCTCCTTCTATATCTAAAGCGTATAGTACAAGTGTTTACTTGAGGGCTAAGTTTCATGACTGATATCATGCCTGTATCTAAGCAGTACTAGGAGTGTTCATACTTGAGGGCATTATTACTGGGACTGATAATCTCCCTGTTCTAGTGTAATACAAGTGTGTTTACTGTAGGTGTAGGCGTTTATGGACTGATATCTCCTGTTCTAAAACTAAAAACAGCCGATACGAAGCGTTTTTTTGAGGGCGTTTATGGACTAATATCTCTCGTTCTAGCGTATAGGAGCGTTTATTGAGGGCGTTTATGAACTGATATCTCCTATTTTGACATGGAGGAGTGTTTAATTGTTTATATAGACTGTATAAGTTCCTATAGAGGTTGTTTACACTGTTGTACCATTATGGGACTGAAATATTACAGGGAAATTGGCATACACAGAGGTGGGAGGGAACGTTGAGCTTTGTGCGGCTTTTTGCAGAAGGCTGAAGATTATGGGAATTTCCTTTTTTCCCACATTCCCAGTGAAGAGGTTTATGTTCCTGTTCTTTCGCTGCTGGTGTGATTACAGGGACACACGTGTGAAGAACAGACCTGCTGCTCGAGGCAATTAGAGCCTGACTGGGGAAATCAGGAAGCGGCTGCTGGGTCCCTGCTCACTCTCACCACAAACTGAGGGCTGGGAGGTGCGGTCTTCCCGCTCGTTGGGCTGAGAAACGTGGAGTAACAATGCCTGTCGTAGTTCTGCACACTGCAACTGTTGCTGCTTCTCACTTAGCAGTGGTTCCCAAACACTGGTTCTACAGTGTGCACTGTTCACCCAGAGATTCCTCCTCGTGCTCTTAGAGGGTTTGTCATTTTGAGTCTCGGTTCCTCTCAGTGGTTCTTCTTTATATTCTTAGGGAGTTTCTTTTTTCAGTCTTGGAGAGTATCTCCTTTTTTAGTCGTGGTTCCTCTCAGATGATCGTCCTGAAGTTTCTCAAGAGTTGATCATTTTGAGTCTTGGTTCTTCGCAGAAGGTGTTCCTCAAGCTCTTCAAAAGTTGCTCCTTTTCAATCTTGGTTTTTGGTTCTTCTCAGAGTGTGTTCCTCAGCTTGTCCAGACGTTGTTTTCTCTCCTTTTGATGTCTTTTCCTTTCTTAAGTTCTCCGTTCTCATTATTTGTGTGTCTCTGCTCTTTTTTCTCCTTTTGTTTTGTGTGTGTG
>JAMWET010004175.1:0-37623 GCA_024036415.1 Prochilodus magdalenae | reverse complement strand
GAGTTAATAACATTTCTGATTTGTTCTGTATAATTCAGTGGTTTGTTAATGTAATAATCTGGGAAACAGATGTTCTTTTCACAATGTCTCACGCAAATACTCTATAACCATTTATTTGAACTAAAACCCATGTCCAACCAGTAAACCCTCCACCACTATTTCTGAGTTTTACATGCACAATGACTGTGGGTGTATGAGTGTAAAATGTTGGTCAATTTAAATTTCTCTTTTCTAGTCCTTTGCCCAACATTCTTACAGTATCCCAAGTTCTTGATACTACTTCTTAATAGCATGAAATTTTTTATGCCCAGAGGAATAAAATATGTTTGTAGGCCCCTAAACTCTTCTCAAAAATGACCCTGTTCAGCGTTATCTCCTAACAATGCAATTTGGAGCTTTCACATGAGCGTTTTACCTCCATTACATTCGATTGAGTCCAATCGTCACCACTTATAGACTCTCAGTAAATTTCTCTAGGTACGAAAGCATTTTCAAGTGAAATACCACTGAATGTACTTTTTTGTTTGCATCCCCCTTGAACCACTTAATGATGGCATTCTTTTTTTTCGGTTTTTGAGAACATCAGTAGGATATTTCATCTCTTTTTAAACGACTTTTGTGGTTCATTTTTTATCCACCGTGAATGAATGTGCCGTGTGGCAAAAACCTTTTAAAACTGGCAGAGCAATTAATCTGGTTCCGTCAGTGCTGCGGCCACCTCGTTGCCTTTTTTCCGGCCTCATTCCTGTTGCTTTTTGGCGTTTCGTAGGTAGGGGATCTGTAGAGTCCCTTTGTTCAGTACTGTCTATGAAATAAGTTTCATTTAATTCCCCACCACAGGTTTTCTGAGGGTCTCTCTCTCTCTTACTCTTCATACTTTCTCTTTCGCTTTTCCTTCTCAAATTCTTTTTTAAAAAACTAAGGGTCCCTTAATGGTTGCTATGATAGCTAAAACAGGGAAAGGGGGAACCAAACAGGGTGTGCTTTGGTGGTCCGTGGCCCTACGTGGGAAGTTGAAAACCGTTGCGAATAAATACTCGCTGTCTCTTCCCCCATCCCGGTAATGAAAAGAGGACGGAGATTAAGCTGATGACTTTGGGTATAGGCTAGGTTGGGAATTTGGGGAACTTTTTTTTTTTTTATTTTGAATGTTAGCGCTCAGCATGGCGGCCAGAAGAAGATAAGAAATGCGTCTGGGGGATGATGCAATCGTGCAGATGAGAAACGGAAAAATGAAGGGCACCAACGGTTGAAGATCAACCGCTGCATGAAGATTCGCCATTAACTCCTCTTCTTCTCTCTTTCTCCTGAGCTTACAAACCCCCACCCTCTGTCGCTCGTTAGGCCTGATAGGTGCGGAGATCAGGAATAGCTCTTAGGAGGTGTTCCCCAGGTTAATGACGACCAGCATCGTGTTCCATTCTGATGTCAGAATTAACCTCTGATAGCACCTCGCCAGCACCTGCTGAACCCCAGCACCACAGAAGAGAGGATGGATGATGAGATGAGCGGACGGGGAGCTTTCAGAAAAGACAGGCTAGGAGCTCTCACCATAACCTAACTGGCCTACCTTTCATTTACTTTGCAAGGCTCCTTTTTAAAGGAAAAGAAAAACTCTGCATTTTGTACTGAGGAATTATGGATATGTACAAAATGAGTTGGAGAATGTGGAGAGCTGTATGAAGGAAAAAAAATAGTTTGTACAAGCTGTTTTGGGACATTTCTGTGGTACATACCTATGATCACACAAGACACATTTCATCCAATAAAAATATCTCTTTATCTCACTTTGCCTTCCAGATAGAATAAAGTCCTTGTACTTGGTTTCAAGTAAGTCTTTGCTTTAGTTTTGTTTTTTATCACTCATGGGTTTGTTGTGGGAGTGGTACTAGTGCTAGCCAAAGTCCCAGAGGCCATTCTTCCATTTTTGTGAGGCGCCATCTAAATTAAAAATGGTTAATATTAATTGATTTATTTTTTATTATTTCCAGTTTTTAAAATACAAAATCAGGAGTATATTAGATTTGGTAGGCCAGATTTGCTTACCATTAGAGTACTAATCCGCTTGCTTAAGGATGAGCAAAAAAACAAGTGAAAGTAAGGAGTTTTCTAAAGCTGGAGATTGTTATCTATCGTACTGCCTCTATCGGAATGAGCAACTTACTTCTCAGCATTAAGATGAGAGGAGTTAAACTAAATAAGCTCCATGTTTTGTTCCCACTGATGTGTTTTAATTAATAATTCCAATTCTCTTCCATCCATTTATACTTTTCGTTGAGAAGACTACAAGTGTGCAAGGTACAAAAAAAGACCTTTACTGTAAAAAAAATAATTAATTTTTTCAAGAGGAAATAAAAAACAAGAAAACAAGAAAAAGTGTTCTAAGAGCAATGGACTGACCACCCCAGCGTGCCGACCCCAAGGTTACTTGGATCATGAAAACACTGATTCTGTACGCACTAAATGCTGATGTGTGTATGCCGCACAGTAGGAGAATCTTAAAACGCATGCGTGGTGTGAGGATGACAAAAACAGCAGTTAAGAGTCATGCGCTACTCTGGTAACTGCAGTTGTTTAATTATGAAGAAATCGCCTGATATGGAGCCCCGTTTACTACTGATATTGAATTAGTCCCTAACATTAAGTTTTACGTTCAAAGTTTTTCTACATAATAAATCTAAATTTTACCCATTTTTTTTATTCACTGAGGTTTTTAGTACTATTATTTGTCCCATGAATAATAATTAGGGAGGAATATGATATATGCAATTCAACAAGTAAATGCCATTTAGCTAAGCTAAGTGTGTTTTTCTGTAACACAGAACACGGGATTTGGACTAACAAATTTAATAAAAGTTTTTAGAAAAAAAATGTTAATTGAGTAAAAATAGTGATTATAGGTTAATTAAATTAGGTAGTTTGAGGTTATATTGTTTTACTTGCGATTAGCTTATAGCTTATTGTTTAGGTATGTTATCACTGCATCCTTAAAAGTAAAATTTCAACTTCTCCAAACTAGCAAATTGGAGAAAAGATATTAAACATGGAAAGCATGAAATAAAATAAAATTTACAGTGTCGTGTGTGTTTTGTTGTGTTTGTGTGTGTGTGTGTGTGTGTGTGCTGTGTGTTGTGCGCGTGCTTTGTGCGTGCTGTGCATGGTGTGGTTTGCAGAGTGTGTAATGTTTTTAAATGGTGTTAGTTTTTTTTTCGTGTACTCATGTCTTACCATGGTCTCTCATTGCGACTACCGCTGCTTGCCATGGTGCACTCAAGAGCTTCAGTGCAGGTCAAGTATATTCCTGAATAACCTAGAAATTATCTCTAGACAAAAGAGCCCAAATAAAGGAGCAACCTATATGCCATTTTATACGTCTCTCCAAATTAAAAACCACAAAACAAAAAAAAACATACTCACCCCTGTGGGTTCACATAACAGATTTATTGATGCATTATCCTCTAAGAGGCACGGATAAAATCCATTTTTATTTCCATATGGTAAAGCTGAATGTTCTTATAATTCTGAGTGATGATCTTTTCCATACCAGCTTTTCAGGAGATCTGACCTAGTAAGTAATGCATCTGATTTACTCTTCCGCTCCTGTGGCCTTGTATGTGTTCGTGTTGGGTGTGTCGTGTGTGCTGTGTGATGTGTGTTGGTTGTGGTTCTTGTGCTTTATGCCTCCCGATAAGCACAAACGCATAAACCCCACTGTAATTAGGGGGTTGTGCAAATGTACCCCTAGAGAGAGCATGGCTCGGGTGCAGCTCATGTGCAGACCCGAACACACTGAGCTTAAATAAGAATATGAGAGAGGAGCAGTAGCGAGAGAGAGGATGAACGAGAGAGAGGTTTTTAACGAGAGAGAGAATTGCTGGGATTTTTTTGTGCCGGGAATGCCCAGAGAAAGCCAGGATGAGAGAGAGATTGTTTTATCTGTCATTTCTTGTAATATAATTTGTATATATTGGAAATACAGTGTTTGTTCTTCAGGCTTTCATGCGTGCATACACACCACATTTCAGCACAATATACAGAACTACACAGAGAAGTTGCCAGTTATTACATGCTGACACTGACAGAGCAGCCTATGAAACATTACAATTCACAGTACACCAGACAAATACAAATATGCAAGAGAGAGAGAGATGACGAAAGAGACCCGATGAGAGTAGAGGAGTGATAAGATGAGGAAGATATGAGAGGAAGAGAAATGAGGAGAAAACAGAAAATTATAACCAACAGAAGGACGAGATGGGGATCGATCTGAAGAGAAGGTAGCAAAAAAAAGACGAGAATAATAATAGAACAGGAAGATTGTAGAGAGAAGAAAAAATATAGTGGTTGACGTGAGTGGGATCGGGAGGAGAAATAGAAGGCATGTGTGTGAGGAATGGATATAACGAACTACAGGCACAAGAGGTAAGTAGAGGAAGAGGAGAATGAGAATTATTAAAGAGAAAATAGAGACGGAGACAAAGACAAGGAGAGAGAAAGAAAGGAAGTGAGGAGATTTAAGAGGTAGAGAGGAAACACAGAAACAGAGGAGCATGGAAAGAAGAGAGAGAGGTACACTATCAGGAAGAGACGAGTGCAATAATACGAGTGAGGGACAAGAAATCTGTATGGGTCAGTTTTAGCGTTGAAATCATACGGGGAAGCCACACCACACACGTACATTACTGCGTGTGTAAATGATTGCAACACCACGATGCAGTCATGAACAGTGGTGTTTGTGCACCAGTCTATCAGTCACTTACTGCTATACTGGGGACAGAGAAAGCATGCAGTTTTTGGAAACACACTAAGTCGAACAAATAATAACCAGGCAAATCCGTTTTTTAACCAGCCCTTTCTTCTTCTAGTATGTTGTCTTCTCTGTTGTCTGCAAAGAGAGGATATTTATGATTCTATGCGTTACATGCAGGCCTGTGCTTGCAAGATGACCTGCTCTTACAGGCCCGTCACTGAACTGGATCACCACCTTTCATTCCATTTTCATAACTGTAGATTGGTGTGTGAGAAGGCCTGTGGTTGACAGAATTCCACAAACTCGCTGGAGGTCATTATATCATTGTCTAAATCTCCTTTTACAATGAGTTTAAAGGCCAAAGGACACCAAGGAAGCAAAATTTACATTTAGTACCACCTCTAAGGAATCATCCTACCTTCTCGTCCTTACTTGTAGGCCTTATTAATAAAATAGTGCTCCCTTATAAAAAAATTTTCCCATGGGTAGGAAATTTTAATAGCCCTTAAAATAACTCACCTTTGTCAGACGGACATGTAAATAACATGAAAGCTATGATCTGTATCACTGTAGCTTTAAAGCACGAACGTACAGGAAGTTAGTGTAGCAGAGATTCTTTGGATGGTACTAGGGATTTTATGGCATGGGTCGAAATCTTAAACGTCTGTCTAAAACGGAGTACTAACTTTCGAGCTGAATACCTAAAATCTCTCCTGAACGTTCCGGCTCCGGGAATTGAGCTCGGTAAAAACTCTCCATGCATCCTTTCTCTTTTGCGAAATGGAAAGCATAGCCACTCGTTGTCATCATTTTGCCCGTGTTTCTTGTCTTGTCACCTGATATGGCATTCTGTTGTGTTTGCCCAGGCTGTTGTCACACACAATAAAGCTCAGAACTTCACAGCAGTCGGGATGTTTCTCAATCACAGAGGGACATGGTTGGCTGTTTCACCTTGTGGGTAGACCTGGCTGTTTGGAACCATTTAGTCCATGATGGGTGAATATAAATCCACCTAATAAAATTTAGGATGCACCTAAAATATGACTCTTAATTGTTACCAATAATTAGTCACAGTATAGTTAGTCAACATATATTAATTAGTCACATCCATTCACACACCACACCATACTCACACACCACACCATCACACCACACACAGTGTGGTGTATGCGCTCTCCAGTTGGTATATTTTTTCCACCCTAAATCATAAACCTCAACCCCCCCCACTCTCCTTACTGCTCTGAAAGAATGTTATTTCCGCGCAGCTCTCATATGAAGTTCCTCTCTGAAAGGTGCTATTCTGTCGCGTATCTCCAAAGGCTCGTACGCCACATCCTTTTATTCGCCATCAAACACTCTTTTCACCTCTGTTTCATTGGTCCAAGATCCTCCACACACACTACAATATCACAGCCACGACGCCACGCCACATACACACACCACACACCTAAAACACAGACATGGCACACAGACTGTGTAGTTTATTCAGTTCACCACACAGTGTCGAGGATATAAGTGCTGTATTATGCTAACACCTACAGCAACGATCTACAATTATCTAGCTCCCACACGATTACACAAGCTCACAGATTTACGATAGCTGACACATGACCTACACATCAGAGTTGTTTCTTACTCATGTAGTGTACAGTTAGACTTAAAAGAAAAGGGTATTTATGTTTCCTCATGATACCAACCTACAGTGATTTTATTACACGTGTAGCTTCGAGATAAAATATCTAAATAACATATACTTAGCTAGCGCAAGTTATAACACAGGGGTACCTGCAGTCGTATCTGCCCTCTATTTTCTAATGGAAGAGGTATTGACACTTTCTTGCTTCCCTCGAAGTATGTGTAATGTCCTGTGATCTAATCCTACTGCTAGAACTTCTTAGGGGGTAATGTTTCAAAGAACACTTTTGATGGAGTGGAAATACACGCTCAAACGTATGTAATCATGCAGATATAATTGTTATGTTATGACAGATTTCCTTATGCTGTTACCCGTAGCAGCTATAGTCGTCTGGGTTGAATGTAAACAGCCGAGTAAGGTCTGTCTTGAGGCTAGAACGGAGAGCGATTTACACTGGGATTTCATTATATGGGTATTTTCCATTCACCACCAAGGCCTGTCTAGTGCCACACTATGATTAGATGTAGCAGCAAGTAATCAATTTTATGTTTTGACAAAAACATGCACATAGCATACTATTTTCTTTTGTGAATTTGGAAAATTTCTCTCCTCATTTTTATATTGGCTAATTTGCATGATATTCAAGAATTAAGATATAATGAATCATGCATTTTATATGGAATGTTTGCGTTTTGGGGAGAGAATAATTCAATTTACACAATGTCTTCCTATCGCTCGCCCCAGGTGTTTAGGTGTCATGATAAACGAAAGGAATTTATATGTTCGCAAAATGTTGTGTTGCCGTTTCTGAGTCTGGTAGTGGGGAGCACTTCAATGGGCTAGTGGATGTTTAGCTAACACTAGACAGATCCCTAATATACCATGTTTTATCCTTTATTTATAAAATTTTATCGGATTCACACTATGATAAACTGCATTTTTGTTTGTATTCAACCTTGAACACTGCGAACCTCTACTGGTGTAATAGACTTTATCACAATTTCATTTTCGATATGTGCTTTGTTCTGTGGGAACGGGTATGGTTATCACGTCAGGAACTAGTTATGGAAGGGAGTATAAAAGAGATATCCAGTCAAGTTGCATAGTTCAGGAGTAGTGATAGTCTCATACTTCATCCCCTATGAGTAACAGACTATCTATTGACCTATTGAGTAATGAAAGAGCCGAGATACTGTGTTTCTGCTATGGATTTTGAAAGGGTCTTGGAAGTGAGAAGATCTGAGAGTAGGAGCTATTTTTACGCAAAATGAAGGAAGAAAAAAAATGATATGGAACTTACAATATAGAAGTGACTTCATTTGCACCTTTAGCTGTTTCAGTTAGCAAATGTGACAGCCTGCTACCCTAGAAGCTCATCAATGCTAAAGCGTAAGGCACAACTGATCTTTGAATCAGCAGCCTTGGATCATTATTCACATGATTTTGTAAAAACTGATTTCTTTACTAAAAACACTTGAATTTCCATGTGGCGTTTCAAAATATAACTAACCAGGGTTAAAGGAAAAATGGTAGTGTTAATAATGGTCAGGTCAATAGATGATTTCTATTTATTATCTTGTTTTTTACTAGGTGTTGTTTAGTATTTTCCTTTTTATGGATAGTGATCAAGTAACTGCAATTATTTGTTTAAGCAATCATTATATCATATCAATAGGCATTTGATTCATCTATATATCACAAGACACATGAAATTTTCCATCACTAAAAGTAAGAGAGAACATGAAGTTAGTTGACAACTCTATGTGACTACAAGTCTGTACCTATCACTTTCACTATCACCACAGAATGTGATTAATTGGACAAAGCTAATCGGATACTGTGTTTTTAAAATTGAAAGTATTATGAAACAATGGACAAGCGATTAAATGGCTATATAGTTATTTAACAACACAAAGTTGGGATCACTAATGTCGGTATGGGGTTTTAATGTTCCTTTGATATCCACCTACAAAACATCACTCGTTGTAATGTGTAGGCTATGGGATACTACAAACAAATGAGTAGGTGTTCAAACCAGTCTTTGCCACACGTTGTGCTAGAGGCAGAGGAGGAATATTGAAGCTTCGAGTTACAGCTCATATTTAGTATTCAGGATCCACTAGCCAACGAGATCTTTTTTCGACTGAGTGTAGCTCCATCTAAACATTAGACTTCCCGCCTTGGTAGTCGAGGAAATAGACATGTTAGGTGAACCAAACCTGGCCATTGAGTCGCAGGGTCATTCTGTTAATAAAAGACGAAGGAACATAAGAATTACTTATGAGGGTAAAACCTATTGGGGAGTGGGCAACCTACATATATTTACGGTCTTCGGTAATGTAATTATATGAACCTTTTATGGTGTGTTTGTTAAAATCTCCATGTATAAATTCAAGTTGGAGTTTACTTTAGATACGATTATCTCACTGTTTTGGCCAACATGTTAGTGCAATTTTATAGCCTAAGGTTAATTAATGATAATATAATTTTATATATAGATTACGCAGACCCATAACAGTAGTATTAAATATTTGAGTGTTCTCTCGTGAAATTTTCAATGTAATTGTTCATACTTCCTCGTGACAAATAACAGATCTATTAACGAGCGCGAAACTAGTTTTCAATTTTTATTTTCAGACACTCATTGAATAGTTCAGTCCTCTTTTTTCCATAAGGGTACCAACAGATATTGGAATATTTATTTGTGTATCTCACATTTAAACATTTATAATATATCATTTAAAGGACTAGTTTTGCATACTTACTTTTGATAAAATTGTTGCTTTGTGAAGAAGAATACATCGTATTCAACTCTATTTTTTCTGAATCTCTTTTGGGTAGAAGTAACAATATTTTCTTAATAATTCATTCTGCGCTAGCCCGAAGACGTTAAACATATGTAAAGGAATTGCTCGTCTGAACATTTATTTTTATAATGGCAAGGTGCTGTATGTCGTACTGTTTTATAGTGTTAAAGAAGGTGCAGCTCTCGTGCCACATAGCGATTGTCTTGTTGGAGCTCTAGATGTTATTGGAACACTGTGTTCCGTACTAGATTGGTCAGACGAATGTGATGATAAGGTGGGGTCGTATTAAGTTATGGGGGGACGCATGGGTGGCCGCGTGATGTCAGAGAGGTATCACCATGCTGACTTCGATTTGTCACATGTAGGAATGAAGCACTGTGGAACCTAATTTTCTTCCAAATAATGCTAGCCCTTTTCAAGGGATCTTTGCAACATAGTCGTTCCACCATACCTCAATTGAACAATTTTACTTCTTTGACCTTATGACTCCATTCGTATCAATATTAGTGTTGTTTACACACTACGAAGATAGTTGTCATCAATAGTGATTCAAATATTTTCTGTCGCAAGCAAACTGTGTTAGCTATACATTCCAGTAGCATGTGTATAGAGCATAATGGTCCAATGAACCCTGCACCACAGTGTATACACTTGAATGCCCAATAATTTATAATATTTCACAGTGACAGTTTTTATTGCAGTCGTTCTGCGGAACTTTATCTTCTTTCATTTATTGTTTTTATTATATTGTCTGGTCTTTTTCATTTTCCTCACTATTTCTTTATGGAACCTGTTATAGATTTGTTTCATCCTCATGGCTAGTTTCTTGTAGAAGAATACAGTCAATTGTTTTGTTTTTATTTAGTGTGTTGTTTTTTGTTGGGTTTTCTTTTTTGTTTGCCACTGAAGACACTGTCTCCTTCTCATGAGTCATCTTTATGTTTTTCCAACAGTGAGGAGTGGTTGTTTGCAATGAGTGCTCATTATTCGATGTTTGATAAATGAAAAGTTTTCTGTATTCTAGGACCTAAAGAACTGTCGGTCTAGGCATTAGCCTTGTTAGCTTATCTCAATACTATTGAAAAAGGAGAAAAAATGCGATTTAATAAGTTTTTCGCTTGTATAAGGTGATGTAAACTATTATAGTACATGAGCCTGATATAGTTGTTGGAATAAGCAGATAAGATATAAGAGTGCGTGCAATTGACCCTCTGACCAGCAGTTTGGATCATGCTTATAATAATAATGCTTCCACGGAAAACCAACCAAAATATCATCAATTATGGTATGATAAAACCTAAAAGTTATCGCTAATCAATTTCCACTATTTTTTGGTTTATTTCAAAATTGATTGTAAAACTGAACCCCCGGTTACATATAGTACCTTATACAGCACTGATATGAGCCCAAACACATTTACGCACGCACGCTAACTAATATATTGCTTTTTGCTTTACAAAAGTGCTAGGGCAAAATTGCTCCGTCCCACCAAAGTATTTACCTCCCGATCTACAAGTCCTCTGTGCATTGCAAGAACGTTAGCAAAAACGATCCATCGGCAGTATGGAATTGTTGCCTCCAGCACATCCTACAGATGCTTGGATTTGGATTGATGATACTGGGGATGTTGGAGGCCAATGAGTTTAATGGCAATACTACCAATGGAATTAATTCGCATCGTTACCTCAAAGCATTCCCAAACGATATAGTGATTGTGTGGCTCGGGCTAAAGAGGTCATTTTGTTACTGTTTGTTCACTGCCATCAATACATTCCATTATTGGAAATTCCACAACTATATAGTAGCAAAAATTTCATGTGTCTACTAGTTGGGTTTTAGACCAGACAAGATGGCGCTCATTCCCCTTCCTCGTTACATGAATCTTTGGGCATCGCAACATCATGGGGCTCAGAACTCACCACTCACCACTGTCTAGGGCATTTCCAAAAAGGGCCTTGCTATAACAGGGATGACCCAAACCCCATAGTCTTGGCTTGAAACAGACTCAGATAATGGCTCAGGTCATGCTTACTTTCTTTGCACTGGGTTCATATGTTTTGGTTCACCAATGGGCTTAGTTTCTTCTTCATCTTTTTTGTTTATTCATTTTTTTTGGTTGTTCTTTTGTTTTGTTATTTTGATATATTCTCATGATATTGGCTCATCAATTGTTCAAAAAATTTCCTGCAAGAAATGCTGTGTTAAGCTATAACAACAATAATTCCCATACTTATTATTATAAAGTATGATAATAATCCATAATCATTATTTAGAACAGTCTATATGTGCTGTTGACTTTAAGTACAAACTTCATATAAAGGTGTTTAACTTAAACCCCTGCAAACAACTACTCAGCCGGTCTCTAATATCCACTTGTTGCAATAGTCCAGGTTTTTTTAAATCTATGGGTGTTCTTTGTGTTCTTTTTACTGACAGGGCCAGATCTTAATTCAGAGCTCTGTGGGGCATGAATTTAAAGAAGGGCCCAGCTTGCCACCTAACGCCTTCTGTCAGAGCTTTAGAAATTTTTAGTGTCAGGTCTGTCACTTCACAGTTGTTCTGAAATGCTTGACTGCGGTTTTGAGGCACCATTTGCAAAACCATTTTCAGCCTGCCAAAAAGTATTTATACGTGTTTGGGAAAGCTGGCAACATGCTTCTTTAAATTACAGCTGGACTGGTGGCTGAGGTGGCCATTTTAGCATACTGTTGCTGTCATGAGGGAAAACCTCAAAAACTACAGGACAGGAAAAAGATGCTTAGGCTTTAGTTGAATAACACTGAAACGTCAAGATGTTTAGAACTGATTTCAGCTTAGTGCTTAGCTGGAAATACATGCATGACGTAAAGGGGCTTGTCAGTTCTCATTTAACCACAAATAACTGACAGAAACTATGGAGAGCAGTAATATGCACTGCTTAAATAATGAGTCATTATGCATCTCATACAGACACAATGGGAATTCACACTTGACTATTTGTTCATGTTTTTAAAACTGCAGGTTCAGGGTATGTTACAGTTCTTACACTCTATAACTCTAACTGTATGTTTTGTGAAGACGGAAACGTCCATAGTTCTCTGCTCTGGTCCACTTGTTTTATTCACTGTGCTGGCAAGTAAAGCAAGAATAGTGCTGAAAAGCCAAAGTCTATTACTTTTGCAATCAAATTATTGTTTTTACATGATTTCTGAGATTTTGTGCTGTTAGAATAATAAGCCACACTGTATATAATATGTATATAAATGTATAGTGATGTATATAATTTGCACATTGAGTAGCCGCGTATTTAAGCACACCTCAATATTTCTACATGCTGTTTCTATAGTCTATTTTCTCAGCCCCACGTACCACAAAGGAGCACTATGTAGTTCAGACTGTAGTCCATCTGTTTCTCTTGTAACCACCCTTTTACAGTTTTCTTCAAAAATCAACACTGCAGTGACACTGTCGTGGTGGTGGTGTAGTGTTAGTGTATGTTTGCATATTTGTGTTCACTACTCTTTTGTTAAACTGCCTTAACGGTCTTACTCAAACATTAGAAAAGGGTATAAATGCCAGAAGTGTAGCTGCACTGACAGCAGCAGTTGTGCTCCAGTTGCAATATGCCAAATTCCGAACAGTAAAGTCCTCTATAAAACTACAGCGTGAATGAAATGTAAAGTGAAACCAGGGCTCTGTTGTTTTATTTTTTTGACACATTGGACATTTAAAAGAACCAAACTGTATGTGTTACATATTGTCATGTTATCAAGTTCAAGTCAAAATGAAACTGATATTAAGATAAAGCATGGAATCAACTGTATACAGTATACAGGAAATGAATGACTCATTAATTCAGCCTATATGTAATAACAACTTAAATAAATGCAAAAAATATAGGCAATATTTTACATAAAATCACACTTCAGAAACACCTTTACACTGTTCACCTATTCACAGGACCCTTTTACCTTTTTTACCTTTCTCTTAATGAGCTCTTTAATGGGGTGGTTCTTAAAAAGAGGCACCTGGCACATTTATTTTTAGTACCGAACAGACTCCTGCCATTGAAGATGATAAAGTACTATCCATAGACGCTACGCCCAAATCCCTGATCAGAAATGACTAAAAATGTATGGTCAGCCTACACTGCAAAAAAGAATAGCTTAGAAAGTAAAATGCTCTTATTTATAGATGACATATCTTATATATCTCATTTTGAGATTGTTGAGATTGTTGTAAGCCTATTATAAGACTAGTTCACTTGTTTCTAGACATTTTAACTGACGTAGGTAAAACAAATTGACCTCCTATACTGGACTACATTTTTGCTTATTTAAGATATGTATTTGAAACAAACCAAATCATCTGCCCGTGTCGTGAGATTGACCTAAGAAAATCGCCTCAGACATGTAAAACAAATCTAGAAATATAAGATAGCTTAACTAAATATAAAATCATTTTACTTCCCAAGAATGCACTTCTTACAGTGTGGTCGTATCGTCTGAGCAGCCTGGTGTCTGTTGCTATATATTTAACTCTTGCGGCTTTGTTATTATTGTTGTCGTCTGAAGGTCTCTGTTGTTACAGTGTCTTAAAATGGCCTGCAGTTGCTGTGATTCCTGCCTGGCTGGCATGCCCTGGGTAAGGTAATATTCCAAGTGTTGCGGGCTGGCACTCTCCAGGCTAACCAGTGTATATATAAGTGTAATGGGAGGGCATTTAGAGTCCTAATCTGCTCATTGTGCACCTCGCTCTTTGCCGCCAAGGCTGGAGTGCGAGAAGCCGCCAGCGTCACGGCCGCTATTGTTGGGCTCCAGCAGAGCGGAACACTCTGGAGAGCATCTGAGTGGAGTACTCTGGGAGAATGACGCAGAGACGCCTTTGCTGCCCTCTCACTCAGTTCTGGTCCTGGGTTTCCTGTTATTCTTCAGAAGCACCTTCGCTCTGTATTGTTTAATGTCTTCCTTCCACCGATACTCAGCTGCTGAAGGGCTTGAGCTCATGAGAATGGTAGGGGTCAGAGACATGCAACAAGGAATCGGAAAGGCTTTACAAAGAAAGCTGGAAAGCAAGTTCATTAGAATGACCTTACAATGCAATTCTCTGCAGAAAGAAAAACCTTATTGATGGTGGGAACTATTCTTTAATATGAAGGCCTTTATTTTGTAAACTAGGATCTCTCCTAAAGCAAAAGTCAATATAATTCGAAGCTGGGATCAGTGGCACACTTGATAATGCATATTTCACCATGTGAGGTTCCATGCTTTTTCCACAAATTGATTTTGTGATTTACTATTCACGAAGAAAGTCTTAATTGTTTTCTTAAGCAGGCTTTGCAGTTATCTTTTGCCCTATTGATTACAGCCAGTTATAGACAAAGTGGGATGCATCCTGAATAGGCTTTAATCACTTAACCAGCAGTTTTAGTTTAATTTGCTCTGCCCATAAAAAAAGCTGGAAGTGAGTAGAAATGTGTGCAGGAAACGAAGGTCAAAAACCATAAATTAAACTTTGTAAGCCATCTGACTGGCTTAAGAAGCTTCTTAGTGATGACTTCCAGACACACCGTTAACCTCAAACAATATCACTCATATTCAAACTCAATATTATACTGATGAGGTTAAGCTCACCAGACTGTGATTGGATTTGGTGTGGACTGGACAGGTTTCTGGATGTAGGCCACATCAATGTTCTGACCCTCAGTTCAGATTTGGTAGATGCCTTCCTTGGTACGATTCTGAGGGGAGTTTCCTGTAGACTGGAATTTTAGCCACTGCTGGTAAACTCATATGACCATACGCTTCCATACACCTGCCAATTTACCTATTTCCTTTACACTATGGCCTTTGGCATGCTCAGATGCAGTCACTCCTTGTAGCCAATCATTAACATCTGCTTTGTGACCCATTTTCCACACACCAAATGAGACATTTACTGCACTCTACCACCTCCTCTCAATCTATGACTGCAGGTATTTATAGTCCAATCATCCTCATGCAGCACCATTTGCAGAAATATGAAGTTATTACCACCTTAAACATGCAAGGCGACTCCATTATTGTCTGGTGAGCTTATGATGCCATTAGTTAGACACATCCTTAGACTTTACATCCTTAATTTTGACTTAGCTCTTTTTAAATTCTCTCTTAACTTGCTCGCAGTCATCCGCTTGATGAATGGATGACAAAAAGGAAAAATGAGCACCATGAGAGTAAATTGTGGGAACAGAAATCCAGTAAACATGTGTTCTCCCTACTCCTAATTGATGTCAGCAAATAATAGCAACATTTAACAAATTGAAGTCAGTGTTCTAGCTGCAGTCCATCTCTCTTAAGCTGCTTTTACAACAAATGCAGAAAATTCACAGCTGTGCTTTTAAACACAAAGCACTTTCAGTGGTATGTGCCGTGGCAGACACACAGGGTCATATGAAGTTCAAATGTTTTCAATTTATATGCCATGCTCTTTGGTCAAGTCTTAGCATGGCCAGTGGGACAGCAGAAGGTGTGTCTGGTAATTCTTGCCACTACTTGAAAGGTTAGTGTAATTGGAGAACATCACCTGCATTGATGTCCAACCGGCAATGACTGCTCGTACTACAAGTGGTGTGAAAGTAGCTTACCACAGAAACAAGCGGTGAGCACAGTGTTCAGTGTGGATGCCAATGGACAGTGGTGTTCACACAAATACATTTATATATGGATGTACAAAAAGAAACTCATGCTTTATAGAAGAAGCCTCTTAGGGGACCAGTCAGGTCCAATATATGGGGTGATGGCACACTCCTTTCTCTCAGGCACACATCTGGGCTTATGCAAAATGAGAGGCTATGGATTTACATTGACTATTACATAAGTATCCCATTTAAAATGTTGATTCTCTGGGAAATATGTATGCACATCTATCAGTAAACAATAACCATGAAGTTTATAGCCATGCTGTAGTATAATAATCATTTTATTATACATTTTATGCATATTTTAGTATTCTTTTACATGTATAAAAGGAGATTTGACCCAACATTTTTAGTTTGCCAGCTGTTATTAATAATTAATTATAGTTTATTATTATAATAATTATCTATAATTTCAATTATTGTGTATATAGAATCTCATTCTGTTCTTCTTAGACTGGCAGATTTCTTAAAACACGTTGTTTTATAGGAGAGAGGATTGCACAGCAGGGTAATGCAAATGGGTTATATGGCTCATGGATCGGGTAGGAGGACCCCTTTCCAGTATTTTGCTTAGGGCCCCAGGGAGTTTCGGACTGGCTCTGTGTAAACTACACAGTTCCACAATTCGGACGGGAAACTTACATAGTGCCACTTTAAGGGAGTAATGAAATTTGAAAAAGTCTTTTATTTTTATAGAAGAAATAGATATTTTCTTAAGACTCGTTCGTAGTCTATAGTCAGCTCCACTTATCTAACTATATGCACCCAGTGAAACAACAAACCACAAACGCTAGATCAGCATTTGTAGTCAAAGGAGAATGATACATGTAATCATCTGAACTGGGACATCACAGGCTTTGCATTAATTATGTGGGCAGCGTAATAAGAGTAATAACGTTGTCCTTTGTTTGGATTTTACACTGAAATCCCCAGTGTTAATTTACAGTCCCTGAACTGAATGAAATTCAACTCCTTAGAAGCAGCGGAGTAACTGTAACTCCAGGAGTTAATGTAATGTAATTCACTGGTATTTGGTTACCTTTTTTGTTCCTTTGCTCAGGCTTAGTCTAGCCTTGGACTAAATTACTGTAATTTGCTCTTTCACACAGTAAGCTGTGGTGCGCTAGCCATGTCTGGGAAAACCAGCCCATAAAGTGCATTCAAGCTCCGCTTGCATATGTGACCATAGGTCTTCTTTAAGCGCTCAGCAGGGAAACAGAAGCAGACACATATTGTTTCCCAGTGACCATGCCTGAGCCAGGCAGCTCCTAAATGTCCCAGCAAAGTCACGCAAGGGGTGTTAAACACCAGCAACTCGGCGTGCCCTAGATAAGGCTCCCGGCCAGGCAAATGAGGAACGTATTGAACTTCATGAATTAGTCATGAATGCAGCTGTCAAACTTTTATTTAACGATGGCCTTGATGGCACTGTACTCACTTCCAGCAAGTCTCTGCTCATTTACTGAGTTAGATAGCAACAGCTTAGAAATAATATATCTCTACCCTGCCTGAACTAAACATCTGTCTGCAACGAACATAATTATGAAATAGATTATCAAACTAATCCATGGAGTACACAGATTTATCCACTATTGCTCCTCTACCAGCATCAGGATAACTCTGTAGCACAGTGCCCCGGGTAGTGTCATTATAAGTCCCATAATAAGGTAACTTGCTTAAACAGTAACTGAACATTCCACCAATCATTATTAGTAGTAGCTGTTATGATAACATCATTACTGTTATTATTAATATCAGTATATCACACATTGTCCTTTCTGACAGCTTCATTGACATAGCTTTGTAGTTCTACAATTACAGACTGCAGTCCATCTGCATACTTACCTCCCATTATCTCCCACTTATCTCCCATTCACCCTGTCTTTCAATGGTCAGGACCCCCACGGGACCACCACAAAGCAGGTATTATTTGGCAGGGGGATCGTTCTCAGCACTGCAAGGACACTGACATGGTGGTGGTGATATTAGTATGTGTTGTGCTGGTAAGAGTGTTCGGACACAGCAGTGCTGGTGGAGTGCTTAAAGACTGTGTCCCCTTACTGTCCACCATATTAGACACCCCTACCTTGCTGGTCCACCGTCTAGATGTAAAGTCAAAGAAGATAGCTCATCTGCTGCTGCACAGTGCAGCGTTGGTCATCCCCTGGTCCTTCATCTGTGGTCACAGGATTCTGCCCACAGGACGCTGTTGACTGGATAGTTTTGGTTGTAGGACGATTCCCAGGCCACCAACTGAGGCGTTTAAGTCTCCAGCAACACTGCTCTATCTGATTCGCTCACACCAGCACAACACACACTAACCCACCACCATGTCAGCGTTACTGCTGTGCTGGAATACAGTCTGTAATTGTAAATCAACAAAGTGTACCCATATGGCACACTGGTAAGTGGAGCCGATACAATAAGGTGTCCCTAATAATGTGCTTAGTGAGTGCATATACTGTACATTGTATCATAGACACTTGTGCGACAAATGCCTGGCAATCAAAGACGGAAACTTTGAATTTAAAGCAAGTGTGAAATGATTTTACTGAGCACTATTAAGCTTCTGTTACTTGTCAGTTCTATTTGGGATGGCCCTGCCTCATCCTCTTTAATGAGACATGAACATAAGTAACCCTTTATCTCAGCACATGGTATTGTTGACCTAATTTCCATAAGTGTCGATACCCACCCATCTCTTGTTTTCCATTCGTCCTGGATCGCAGATAAGCTTCTATTGTTCTCTGTCCATGGCCCCCCTCACGCTACAGCTTGCCCTTCACATCCCATTCAGATAGACTTTCACTACAAGCTTATCTAAATGTAGATGTTTGAGTATTTTTGGCCTACTACTACACACCACCGAGTCTGTTCTAATCTCCAGCTCAGAGAATGTGCTGTGCCCAGCTGTCTCTCGCCCATCAGCACCTCTGAGGAGCCTGTACACTCCCCACCTGAGTGAGGGATACAGCACACACACATACACGCACCCACACGCTCACAGTCTTTCTGCATATCGCTCTCTCGAGGTATCAATGTCATTCTAGCCCTCAATCTTACACCCTGTTCCTCGTTCAGAGACACACGCACATGTCCTCAGTCACTCACATCGCTCTCTCTCTCTCTTCTTCCTTTTCTCGCCGTCAATCTCACTTTGCCCTCTGCCAGCATCTCTCATTTCCTCTCTCCCTCCCTCCCCTGATTTTCACACTCGTTTACCATTTCTGATTCCCCGCCACCCCAACCCACCCCTCCCCACCCCTCCAATGTGCTTTCTCTCTCTCGTTCTGTCCCTGTATTCATGTTTCTCTCAATTGGTTTCTGTCTTTCTCTCAATCTGTCCTCTCATCTTTTCTGCCTCTTTCCTTCTCACTGTTTTTGTCTTTCTCACTGTATCTTTTTTAAATTGTTCTCTCTCTTTTTCTCTGTATCTCTCGCTTTCTCTCTCTCTCTCTCTTTTCCCTCTGTTTTTGTATCTTTCTGTATCTTGTTTCTCCCTTTTTGTCTCTGTATCTCTCCCACTCTTTTTTCCCTGTTTTGTATCTTTCTATCTCTCTATCTCTCCCTCTCTCTCTTTCTCTCTCTCTCTCTCTCTCTCTCTCTCTCTCTGTATTCCTCTCTCACTCTGTCTCTCTCCTTCCTCTCTCTCTGCAGTAATGTGATCAGGTGCACTGAGTGAGTTGTCTCTGCTCCAGTAACTGCATTAAGCGCTGGCGCGTCTGCCCCTCCTCCTGCCCAGATCATGCTCATAAGGCCAGGGTCACAAAAGCCTGCATGCCCACTCCCAGAGTCAAACACACACTACTGGCCTAACCCTTACCCCTATCCTTATCCCTATCCTAACCTTAACCCTAACCTTAACATTACCCTTACCGTATTAGGAAAGGTCCATGGAAGTATATGACTACATGAACGGGTTTTGGTCCCCAGAACGTGACATAAACCAAGTCCCAACAGTTGCTTTATCCAGCTTTTATCCCATGTTTTTTGGGAACAGTAAAACGTTTCTTCTCTATCTGCCCATTTTTAGATATACGAGTTTTAAACTCTGTTCATACTCACATTTTTAATGTTATACAAATAGGTGTTTACTCACAGGCAGCACATTTTTCTGGCTAATTCTGATTTGCTTTATAGAAAAAAATGAACATGGCTTTATTAACTTAATAAATATAACCTGTTGTCACAATGTGGAGGCAATCATATCCAAATTACCAAATCATTCCCATTTACAGTCAAAAAGAAGAAACATGTTTTTTACTTTTAATGTAAAGTTCATTGGAAACCAGGACTTTTTTCAAGTCATTTGGGGCATTTCATTTTAGTTGGTCATTAAGTAAACACCGGAAAAATTAAGATATAATCCAGTAATATTAAACAAACTATAGCCACCAAAAAATATCTTTTACGCCCAAGTTCTGACATTAAAAAATAAACACTATTTTCCTTTAAGGGACAACTCAGCTTCCTAATGAAAAATTCAGGTCTTATTTAACCTGAAATCAAGGAGTCAATGAAGCCACATAGAAAGTAAGTGGCAACCCGCTATTAGCACCGCACGCCTGCTGTGCACTTTTCCAGCTGAAAATACCCATCCTATTGTATCATTTCACACACCAGTCTGCATTGCATTTCCCCCCCACCTGCAGGTCATAATTCTCGCTCCACCCTCCCTCGCCCCTCCGCATGTCTTGTTCGGTTAGTATTTTAGCAGTAATCACTGAAACCCAAGCTTATAAATGACGATAGCGCTCTTATTGACAGGTGTGAAACTCAGGGCGCACGCATCGGGGGATACGTCGTACTGTCTCGGATAGAATGATTAACTTTACACCGGATCAATACCCCCAATATTGAATCAAGGAGAGGAGCACATGAGTGTATGGGTGAGATGAGATTATACTGTCATCGCTTATATCCAGGACGGCATGTTTTTAATTTTTTTTTTCTTTTTTTACTCGCAGCAGTTTGTTAGAGCTCCCCACTAGTACGCAGTCACCGGGTTTGAAAAGGGAGTTGAAATAGATCTTGAGGCAGGCGAGTTGGTTATGCGATTTTGTACACAGTATTTGATCAAAAGTTGAGTTAAGACTATAAAAGTAGTCCAGTCCTAGTATCAGCATTTGATACATAATTCACACCACCAAAATCTAGTTTTATCTCTTTGAAAACAAGTATTTTTGGAAGAGATGATTCCAAACCTTTTATATTCAAGTCGGTGGCCACACACACGCTCTCATACTCCAAGTCACAATCTGGCATGTTAATGATGTTGTAGCGCCGCTCACAGGCATCTCCGGTCAGCAGCAGCAGCCAGTCAGCAGGGCCTTGAGTAGCAGTGTGAAGCCCATGGAAGTCGGGATATGAACCTGCCAACCGCCTCCTATCCTCCCGAACGGCGCTCGCCCTCCCACAGGGAGAATCCAGGCACCAGCCGAAGTATTAATGCCTCTGCCCATTTCTGCACGTGAGTGTTTCATTGCCGCGGATCAGCTTACTGCAGCAATTGAGATAATATTTAAAAGTCAAGCTGTTTGTCCCTTCGCACTAGGTAAAGAACTAGCAGGAAGCTTGGGAAGGAACTCGGCATGAATCCTGTCCACCGAGCATCTGAAGGAGCCGGACCTGAGTTCCCCACTTCCCAGGACTACCTCAGTAATTGCAGAAAAATGTGTTTATGGACAGGTCTGCAGAACACCTTAATAACACTTGTCCCAAGGCTTTGTTTCTGGAGTTCTATTTTTTGCTTATTGAAGTAGCTTGCATAGAAAAAAGTCTTGGAAAAGCAGAGGCAAGGAGCCAGTGATGGCAAGGATGAAGACAGATTTTCTCGCCCTTACCCGCCATTTTTATGCTACGAGAGTCGACTTTGGTGTATTTTTTAAAGCCAGACGAACTCTAATAAAATAAGGCAAATCTGGAGGCGCATTGAAGCTTATGTGTGTTCACCCAAATTGCCATGTAGGCTGTTTTCACACGCAGACTCCCGTCCTTCCTCTCCTGAAGAATTGACAGCTGGAAGGAGTGGTTTACCAGCTACTTTGTCTCCAGTATTAATCTCCTCCTGCCCTCGATTAATGCGCCAAACCATTGGCGTGGGCCTCAATTTGGGATTTCAATTTAAATTGGCACGTTCACTTTAAACAAGGCAGTTTGGCACCGCGGTCGGTGCTGAAAACAAGTAACGTAAGCAGGTCAGGGAGCATGAAAGATGTGGTGTAATGATGCATCTCACCGTGCGCCACAAACACATCACCCACATCTCAGCGCACGCAACAGTTCAGGCAAAACAGTGGAAGTGATTGACAAGTGCCAGGCGTCTGTGAAATGCCTGGCCACGGCCCAATCGGCTTTGCTCATCAGCGGGCATGCCGTGCCTGCAGCCTGTCTGCCTTGCGCTCAAATGGAGTTCTTCGCCATCAGTATAGGGAGAGGAGGGCCATGCAATATCCTAATCAGGACATGTACGTATCTTACCACGCAGCACTCCAGGCCATGAATGGCTTATTGCTTCCGATGACGTAGTAAATACAGAGCTCTAACCGGAGTATATAGTGCAAGTCCTGATAGCTCCAATATGCTCCAGTTTTTAGCCATATTGGCTATCAAATCACCCATATAGATCATCTGAACGCAGGGGAGATTGGGCACGTTTGGCTATCTTACATGCACATTAAGGGCCCTGCACTACCGGACATCTACTTCATTTGCACGGTTCAGTACTTGATATGCTTCGTCAGCTCTTTATAGCCTTACTGTCGTTTATAAAACTTTAAAGGGGAGGATAACTGCTCCCAGCCACGGTGGGGTGTGTCAGTGATAATGATGGGTATGGACTTGCTGTCTGATGGGACAGAACAGCTAGACCAAAACAACTAGTTACTTCCTTTTGTTGTTAGGACAATGATGGACCTTGGTGAACTTACGCCTCATGGTCGAACACTATTGTTGATGGGCTTCTGTAATGCAGCCCCACACTGTGATATCTATTATCTTTGTGAAATGGCCCACAAAAGGAACTAGTAATGTGAATTTGTTGAGACACAAACACAGGGGGATAATTTGTTAACGTTTTCGTGACTGAATACTGAGGATGATAATCCACCATAAACAAGGCCCGCCCCCTCTTTATAAAACCATTCCATAAAATTCCCTCTCTTTAAATGTCTGCCGGAGGAAAAGCCGATAAACAGGCGAGACAAGTTATGTAGCCCAATGAAACATCCTAATTGCAGCTAAATGGAGCTGGTTGATTTTTTCACCCACATACCCACTTGACTTGCTCTCGTCACATGCAGCATTACCCCTAGTACAGCTGAATGTGGATTTGGACTCCTTCGCTAGATTTCTCATGAGCTATGAACAATCTGGTATTACTCAATGGAATAGGCTAATGGACAGATCTTGCTTTGATCTGTGACTAGTGCGACGAGTGCACCTCCCCCCAACACTATACAATTACACAAGCCCTGCCTTCACAAGGGTGGTTGCGGCATTGATGGTTTATCTATTAAACTAGTGCTAAAACTGGGCAAAACAGGTGAAGTTAGAGCTGGCAGAACAGTGACACGCCAACATCACTTAGAGTCTCAACCATAATAATAAACGCCAATATATAATACTG
This sequence comes from Prochilodus magdalenae, assembly GCA_024036415.1. Taxonomy (NCBI): domain Eukaryota; kingdom Metazoa; phylum Chordata; class Actinopteri; order Characiformes; family Prochilodontidae; genus Prochilodus; species Prochilodus magdalenae. Next base: position 14,145 of record JAMWET010004175.1, on the reverse strand, counting down.
GGGACCCACCATCAATTCAAACAAGTGTTGGTTAGTTGGCCTCTGACACAGTTTATCATAACACCTCAGTTCCCCGACCTTTATTAAGCATCACAACCCCGAATAGCAAACACTTGTACCTAGTTAGCCAAGCCAGCGCGTGAGTAATTGTGTCCCACTTTCCTGCAAGTAGAGATTCCTAAAACTGAAAGTTTCATTAGTGAAGTAGCAACTTTAATTTACTTTGTTGTTGAGATTTGAAATCAATTAGCGAGCATGGGGGCAAAGTCCACTTCAATTAGCACAGCTAACTAAAACATTCTGTTACCATTTTCTATGCCTTGTGCTTCTGTGTGACAATTCGCGTTTGCATCAATTGTAAAGCGGAACAAGTTCAGAACAGAGCTCATCAGATTATTATGATCTCACCAAAAAAGAGGAAACAGCCTTGTTCTCATTCTATGGAACAAGTATTTAGAGTCTAATGGGCAATGTAAAACGCATCTGGGTATTTTCACCCCAACCAAAAATGACCCCAGTTTTATGAGTACTTCATATAAAAACTACTATTTAAAAATAAATTATAATTGTATATTAGTGTAAAGAGGGTGTAGTTTTTATTAGTAACTCGCACCAAACAATTTGATGGCTCATGGACAAAAACTATATTATGTTTCCTATTAAATGTATTATCATGATTTTGAATTAGTGTAAAAAAAGTCGCAGTTGTTCGTTGCAACACAAAATGTCTTTTCGTTTTGTGGAAAAATAATCATCTCTTAACAGTTAGCGTAAACAAATATATAAAACATTGAGATGGAATTGTGCTTATAAAATTAATATCTTAAGATCATATACACGCCCACAATTAATACTAAATATTTACAAAGTACAATTACAACTACAACGTAGGGGGCTTGGTCCAGATAAACATAATTTACAAACTAATGATCAAAGGAATACAAGCAGTTTTTGTCCCTTGTAAACTCTTGGCGCGGCTATTATGAATGGACGATTTGGCTATTATTCATAAGTGGAAGTGCTGCCTGCTGCGACAGTTAATCTCAACGATATGCATGCATAAGCCTCACAGTGCGTGGCCATAATAAGGGAAATGACATTTCTGAAGCTTGAACTCTTTCCATCTGAATGAAAGGGTAAAAACAGGCCATGCTTTTCCATGCATTTCAAGTCCAGGCTAAGAGAGAGAGACCTGAGACTGTTCAGGAGAGAGAGACTGTGGACGAGCACAAGACCCCGTTATTACGACATGACAGCAAACTCACCACAGCACGGCCAGGAGAGAGAGAGGACCTCGATTTAAGAATCTACAGCTGAGGAGATGATGACTCCTTCAGATTGTGATTGGAGAGAGAGAGAGAGGGAGGGAGAGGGGGTGGCAACGAATATTGAGGGCAGAGCGTGCAGCGTGAAAAAACAAGGTGTGCTGTTACAGCCGGGGAAATGAGGAGTGACATTTTGAAAATGTTACATGCAAATAGGCACCCACGCGCTTGGGACCTATCTCACTCTGCCTTACACACTTCACCCACGTTGTCCCCGCCAAACCCACCCTCTAATGGGACTCAGGGGATGGCCGCAGCCCATCGCAGAGTCGATCGCCATTCCCACCATATCGAGTTGGCGTTGTCCCAGTACCTTGCAGGAGCTGCGACAGCAGTCACGAGGCCACAGCGAGACCAAACAGGGGGGATAACTTTGAATATGGAAGATCCGCGACTGACATACAGGCCAACGAATTTTATGAAAACCAGAAAAAAAATGGCTCCAGCCCGCAAGGGGCCAGGGGAACGGCCCCCCGGAGGGCGGTGAAAGAAAATCCGGCGTTATTTCCCTCGGAGCCAGTTTGGGCAGACTGCTAGGGGGATAAGCAGAGATTAGGGAATCAAACAGTTAAACACCCACAGTCTCCCTGAAAACTGTTCCCTGGATTAGGAACAAGTTGCTAAGTGCGGTAAAGATTTTTGAAATCAGGATGTACCAGGAACATGTAACTAAAATATAAGAGGCATGCTGGGGAGTGGGTATCACTTCTCTATGAACACCAGAGAACAACCCATCTCCACATTACATAGCTCTTTCATTGAGATTTCCTATAAATCACTGAGTGTGTTTGTCAAACATGAAATATATGTCGGATCGTTGAATCATCATTAAAAAGCAACAAGCAGGTTGGAATTATTTATTTATACACACAAACTGACAAAGAATTGAGCATCATACCGAGGCCTAAATACATAGCATTGTGTGTGGGTGCTCCATGTACAGTCTGAAATATTTTAGCAGGGGAAATAATGGATATTAATAAGTCAGAGGCATTGAGTGGGATATCAGGGGACTACATCATACACCTTTACATATTAATTGCAGACACAGGCTCAAAATATAGTACCGGCTCAGATTAAAGCGTTACACTGATCTAGACAACAGTATAGAATCCATTCACATTTCATATACTGCGTCCTGCACAGTGGTCAGAGGGATTTTAAGCCATTCTTCTTGCAGGATAGTGGCCAGGTCACTACGTGATGCTGGTGGAGGTTCGTCCTTCTTGGTGGTATGCTGACATTACCCTGGATACCATAGGCTTTCTTGTATACATCACAAAGGACTTGCTGTTCTTTGGTCACAGATGCGCAGCAAACCAGCAAAGAGTGAACAAACAATTTGTCCTCTTTTGAAACTCTTAGTATGGTTATGTCACCATAATGTTTGGATTTATGTCACCCATAAGGTTGTGTTGCATTACAGTATTTTGATGTGCACAGAAACTGTGGCTCTTACCCTGCCCTGAACGGAACCTTCACCACCTCTGCGCTTACTGGACTGGCAATGTGCAATATTAATGAGAATTGGCACCAGGCTGGTCGCAAATGTGCCATGAGACCATGTAAATGTGTTTAGTGATTTTTGTCCGTACTATTCTTACATTGTCGAGGAACCACCCCGTAAGGCGGAAGGGTTTATATAATGGTTTAGGGCTGTTGAGACCTGATAATGCTATGGCAGAGACAATTGATAGTTTTGGGTAGTGTAATACACTTGGGTTAGTTTAGGTTACGAACTTATAGCTCCAAGTGGCGAAAATAAAACAAAAAGGGAGCAAACATTCCACATAATGAACATGTTCCCGAATGGGGAGGCAAGTGAAATTTGGGAGTAACAATATTGGACCAAAACATACTTTTTATTGAAAGCGCGCAAGTTGGCCTCTCGGGGAGGCCTCCTCATCACATCAAGAATCCTGCCCGTCATGTGTTCACATACATCCATCCTGGCCTCACGTCTACCTCATTTCTCCTGGTTGGAGTGGGGCAATGTGCACTAAGGCGCTTGTGTGTTAAAGCCCGAGATGGCCCAAGTCAGTCACTCATGTGTAACCCACAAAATTCATGTAAAAGCAAACAGTCAAACATTGCACTTCCTGAGACCGGATGTGAGATCTCAGGAGGCTCCCTTCGCTACTCTCTTCTCTCTCGCACTACAACTTGGTCGAGCTGAGAGTATTTTTTGTTGTTCCCCCTCATGTCAGCTTACCTTCTGCAACAGAGAAAGGGGAGATTTATTAAACCAGCTAGTTCCCTCTCACCCTTCATGCTAGTAAACGCTGCATATAAGAAAAAACCCTTTTTCTCTCCACACTGTGTCACTCCAAAACCTTTAAAAGGGGTACCAAACTGCACGGACTGGCTGGTCTGGGAAAAAAAAGAAACACTGTGGGTGTCTGTTTTAAAACGTTGATCTTAAAGAAGTGTTTCAATGCATGTCTTAATGATTTTAAATGGATGTGCTTTATTTTCCAAAAGGCCCCTATAGCCACCTTAGTGGGGGGTTTAAACACATTAGCAACATACAAAAGCTATTGGCCCCACACAGGGCAACTCAACCAGTACATGCTACATCAGTTAACCACGGGTTAGTTGGTTTATGGCACACTGTTCCGTACTTGTGGTGTGTGTGTGTTTGTGTGTGTGTGGTGGTGTGTTATTTTATGTTTGTGTGTTTGAGTGCTATATATGAGGGACAAAGTGAGAAAGAACATAGAGCAGGTACAAGTAGCCTTTTGGATACTGAGGTTGAGGTGAGGTTTAGGTTAGATGTGAGGATCCAGAATATATATTAGTTGTCAGGACAACGGGAAACGGCATAAGATCAGGATAGAAAACCTCTTCATGACCTCAACAAAGTTATATAGTATGACAAATGGTGGTGTGTTCGTATTAGTGTCGTGTGCGAGTGCGGAGTTTTGTAAGTGTGGTGTGTAGGTGTGTCTGTGCATGTGAGTAGTGTACGTGTGTAGTTGGACGTATCGTAAGTGGAGATAGATGTTTTGTGTTGCGTGTGTGTTAGGTGTGTGTGATGTAGGTGTGTATGTGCATGTGTGTGTGTGTGTGTAGGATGTGTGTGTTTGTTGTGCGTGGTGTGTAGGTGTGTTGTGTGTGGAGAGAAGCTAAAAAAAAGTGAGCTAAAGATGACGAGCATGGGGGTCGTTGTGTTGGATAAATTGTAAGTAGTAGTTAGTGTTAGAGTCAAATATTGGTAGGTAGTAGTCAGTCACAAAAGAGTGTGAGTGTGTGTGCGTTTCGTGCGTTGTGGGGGCGGGATTGAATAAGGATAGTTCAAGTGTAACAGGTGTGAAGGAGTAAGCTTGTATAGTTGAGATTAGCTCTGAAACCTTTGCACCTGAAAGGTGTGTAGTCTGGGGTCCGTGCGTGTGGGATAAGATGTTGTGGTTGGGTTGCGTACCGATGTTGAACTAAACATCCGCACCAGTTAGATCACCAGTTTCCAGCCCAAAGCAGATGAGGTTTGGATTTTGTGGGAATTGTGTTAGAAACCTGTAATTAATGTCAGAAAAAACATTACTCTTGATTTCTGTTGTTTTGTGGGGTTATGTGTACGGTTTCTGGTAGATTACAATCAACAATTGTGTGTTATGGATCAACCAAAGGTCTATAGATGTTGTGTCTGCCACAAGTATAGTGACGGCTGGGTGTGTGTGGTGGTTGTTCGGTGCGCCCCCCCACCCCCCGTGTTTGCCACTGTGTGTGTATGTTTGCTGGGTAGTTGTACTACAAGGGAGTCTAAACTTAAAATTTTTGGGTGTGTTGTGGACCCATGTTGCTTGTTTGGGGGCGTGCAGCTAAAACCAGCCACGGAGGGGAAGAAAAAAAATGCCAGTCATGATTTCCTATACATAACACGCCCCTATCCCTTTCTGTCATTTTGATTTAAGTTATCCATGTTTTACAGCTTCCGTATTGTCTGAGCCCAGTAAGAGCTTGTATTTGAAAGGATAATAGCGTGCTCAATTCTGTAGAGGTTAGGCTGATATATCCCTTAATTTAGTACGTTAGCTTAAATTAGAGGATACGTCATTGAAGTTACTTAGGAAAGTGTCATCGTTTCTTGAGTTCCTTTCTTTTCCACCCCGGCCCCCCCCCCCCCCTGCTACATACATCCCCCCCCTGTCCCAACCCAGTTTTTTAAGAACTCACACCCCCCATGAGAGTGGTTTTTTGTCATTTAACGCCCCCACCCCCCCCCACCCCCACTCAAATTAGGGCGTGAAGGACTCTGTGCCACGAGCCCTCGTGCAATTGGCACAGACAAAAAAGGCTTAAAACAACTGCATTATGATAAAGAAGATCGGTCAACAACTTTAGCCTCCTATTCCTCCACCCCCACTCTGTAAAACCCTATGAAACTTCCGACTGGACTGCAGCCCCCTAACAGCCACCCCCCCCCCATGCCGCCCCCCCCCCCCCACAAACCCCCCCGTTAACCCCACCTACCACCGTATCAGAAAAACCACATCACAACACCAACAGCTGTGAGAGGCATCAGAGGAAGGACAGCCCCCACCCCACCCCCCCCCCCCCCCCCCCCCCCCCCCGCCGGGACAGGGAGAAAGTTAAAATCCGAGTCGAGGAGCCTGATCCCCTGACATTTACTTGATGACAAGTAGCTTAAAACACATAAACAAGGATACCAAGACAGATGCAGAGCTGGGTCTTCTTTCTGTTGGGGTGAGGTTATAAGCATTTGATCTAAGGCATCGCTGGACGGAAAGTAAGTATATCATAATGGATATTCAACCTTCTCTTGTGCGTCAACCAATGTGGTCTTCACTGATTCATGACCACTTAGAGCCACATCCATGTTAACAGGCTTACGTCCACGTATATGAGCAACAGGTATGTTTTATGAAAGTTGAGAGTCGACGACGAGAGCCATTTAAGAGTTTTATGAGGTGAAAATCTAGTGCGTGCTCCTGAGTCACATTTACAGATTTGTAGGATCACTGGTCAAGATCCCTGAAGTGCGAGATGGAGGAAAAAAGGAGCACATTCACATACTCATACTGAGCATGGTGAGAGAAAAAAAAAGAAATGTTACACCTAGGACTTTCTGTTTTCATGGGTTCATGCCATTCTGAGAATATTGAGTTCCACTTCTTTTTTTTAAGTTGTAGGAATGACAGTATACCAATCGAGCAAATTCCTCACACCTTGAAAACACATGGGTGTTCTTTCTTAGTTCCTTCAGATTTGTTGTGTCCCACCTCAGGATTATTTCTCACGCGCAATACACAAAATAGTACTTTTAATCAACGAATCTGTTTCAGTTCACTATTTATAGCCGGCTCCTAGGTCAAAAACGTGAACATTATTAACTTGTGTAAGTCTTTGGTCGCAACACCATAGGTTTTGATCATATTATATGTATCAGGTCTAAATCATCAGGCTGTATCCAAGTCTTAAAGTCCAGTTGATCATTATAGGTCATTTAATTTATTATAGTCATAAGGAAATTCAGTGTCACCAGAATCAATGGGGATAATTCCCTTGCCGGTCTGGTTTTCTCGGGTCCAGACCACCCATATACCCAGACCACATAAACTAGTTTGTAATAATGTCACTTCGTCCTACTAAGCCTTATTTATTTTTATTCTAATTAGAGCTGAGCATAGTTTACGTATCTCCGATCACAACCAGTTAGAAATTTGTAGTGGTGGCCTGATGTTATAATTGGACAATCAAATTATAGTATGCCTAGTGAAATGAGAATATTAAACTAAAATTTATAAATGTTAGTGTTGGTTCTTGAAGAGATTCTGCTGTTATCTGTCCACTACATGGACTTCTGTACATTTCTTTCAATATTACTTGCCCTCACGGTCTACGTTAGATAATACTGCTCTGTAAAACTCCAACTGAAACTAGCAAAGTCGTTCAGATGAGTTCCATAAAGTGTGCATACCAGTTTAAATCAAGACCACCAATGAAAGTCTATGAACACGGTGTGTGAACTAGGAAACTTTGCTACCTGGCTGAAAAGTGGCCAAATCACAGTCTCCCAGCTGTGTAGTGATTCCAGAATCAGTTCACATCATCAGTTCAATCAAACGGAAGAATCGGTATAAGGTAACCAAATCCCATTATAATCATTCCTAGAAAACTCGCCCAGCAACTCTTTAGCATGTAGATATGGTAATATGAACTTCTCTGTTTTGTTATAAGGTAAGTGGAAAAGCATAGAGATTTGCGGATCTCACAAGTTTCTCTTATTATGATTGGGTGCCTTGGATCCATTTTCATTTAATGTCCTCTGCAAGTGTGGAACGAACTGGAATTATCCTTCAAGATCCTCATAGAGAAAAATCGCAAATATGTTTATCGGTGCGGAAATATTCTTTATGAATTAATGAATATACAACGATAATGATAAAATAATCAACCTCCACCCAGGTGGGTCAGTTCAGAATAGCGTACTTCCCACTCTGGAAGGTCGTGCTCCATGAGTGCGGACTGATCATGCCGGCTGGTAGATGAGACAAGCATAGTTAAGTAGGAGTCCCTATCAAGCGACTGGTATGATATTCTCTTATTATGAAATAATGGGAGGGTGTGTAAATATTTACTGTCTGATAAAAAATAAAAAAAAATGAAAAGCTTAGGGACAGGGAGTAAGGATGCAAGTTTGTGTGTACAGAAAATGTTTTTCAATAGCGTTGGTGGGGAGGGCCAAAAACATCCCCCAGGCTTCAATGCACTGACCATGAGACAAAGTGGACTTGTCTTTATTTGCCATGCATGGAAGTGGAAGAAGGAAGTTTGTATTGGATAAAAGTTGGTAAATCATAGTTGCTTATCAGTATGCGAGGAAGCTTATTCTGTCAAGTAGTTGTGAGAAGCGTAAGTATTTACTTGATTAATTCCTAGAGTTTATGCATTGATGTCTGTTTTTTTTTTTTTTTTTGTTATAATTTTGCGTCTAATTCTGTCTGTGGACACTTTTACATATATGTGTAATGGTCACACTGATAAATCGTGATTGACACCGAAGAGGCCGAGCACCGTTACGGGGTTTGTATATGTGTGGTCCATCTCGTGAATGTGTTTGGATTAGTATGTTGTGAAATTGTGACTTGAAGCACAGAATTGGTGATTAGTGCCGATGGAGAAGCATGGTATCCAGATTAGCCGGCTTATACTGCATGCTCGCACGGTTTAAAACCAGATCAGGGTTCAACCACATTCTGGATCTGGGCACATCTGGCACTAGTAAGCTGGCCATGTGGTCCAACCTGGCCACTTGAAGAGGTCTATCGTGTGTGTGTCCAGGCAACACGCCTCTAGGAAGTGTTGGGTGTGTGGGTGCGTGTGTGTCGTGTGTGTGATGTGTGTGTTGTTGCCATGAGAGGCATAAATAATTGGTTCAGCATAACCAAGGTCTCGTTGGGCTCAGGGAGGGTGAATAAACAGCTAAATGAGGTAATACATACAAGAGCGAAGTCGGTCAGACGATCCTCCTCTCGCCCTATGACAGCACTTTGTCTCTACTGTCTCTCTTGTTCTCTCAGCCACTGTCTCTCTCACTCACTTTCTCATTCATTTGTTCACGTGATGCAGGCTGAGTTATGTGTGGACTGAAGCGTCCAGGCTGCGTTTAGTGGCCCAGCGGATCGTTTGGACCTGTCTGTGCAGGGCAGCTTGTCTTTTACTTGTTACGCTCATGGCCGTGTGGTGTGAAGATAGCTGATGCTCTAATAAGACTCCCGCTTAAATTCGCCCGCTGTAGTTACTGATCGAATTTTGCTCTGATAATTGCTGCTGGGCAAATACAAGTTATATTGTACCGCTGGTATTGTGGAGGGTATTGAGGCTTCCGGGTTTGCGGGCTGTTTGTAGTGCAGGATAATGGCAGCATGCTGCATAATACTTACACCAGCAGCACTCATCCATCATCTTCATCTTCGTCTTTACTACAAGTGCCAATCAAAGCACCTTCACCAAGGTGTGCGCGCCCACGTGTGTATTTTCTGTGTGCAATATGTATGGAGTGTTTGGGCTATCTTCACAAATTGGATATATTGTAAAGAATCTCGCTGATTGTACAAACAAGCACAGTTTTGGACATACAGTGTTTGTGATTTTGCTTTACACGTGCTGTGTATCTGGAGCGCATTTTCAGAAATATTCTTAATGTTGCACAATTCTAACACGCAGGAAAACTTTTCTAAACCCAAAATGTATTTGTGTAGAGTAATAACTGCCCCAAGCGTTCCTGCTGAACACCTGACACATACATTCATACACAGGCTGGAACATTTCCACGTTTACATTTAGGCGTTGAGCTGATGCTCTTATCCAGACAGCGACTTCGTTTTACAGGTAGACCAGTGTAGTGTTAGGAGTCTTATTGGTGCGGATTCAACCCACCGTCTCCCACAGGGGGTGGTAGCACTCTGGTAGGTAGTGGTCTTAGCACATGTATGCAGAGCTCTCCATAGCAGAGCTATCTTCATGCACAATACTACATGTTTACCTTTCAGGACTGCTGTACACACACTGAACTGACCACATTAAAACGTGTATTTATTTATATAAAACTATATGTTTCTTCAAATGCAGCTGTTTTTGTGCCATAATCAGCGGTTCACTGGTTCTCCTGTCCACTTTACCAAAACTCGCAATCAGTCAGCACTATCAGTTTACAATTTCTATTAGTGTGCACTGTGCACAAAGTTTATTCTTCCAGTGTTTATAGTATATAGTTTATAGTGTACGGTTCACAACAAAACCATGTTCTTGTTAGAAGCACCAAGTGTCCTTGTGTGCAGCCGTCATTTATAGTTTTCTGTATGTTATAACTAAAATGGTTGGTGTAGCTCAGCGGATAACACCACTACCCGCCAAGTAGCCACCACCACACGTGGGAGACTGGGGTTCGAATCCCGGGCTGAGTGACTATGCTTTGCTACACCAATAAGAGTCCATGGGCAAGACTCCTAACACTACATTTGGCCTACCTGTTAATATGATTAACCTTGTAAGTCGCTCTGGATAAGAGCGTCAGCTAACTTACAGTAAAATGTAAAATGTTTTCTGTAAAGAAATAGAGTTGGGACTGATTTGAAGGCTAACATCATGCTATTATCTTTAGTAGCTCGTATGAACACTGTTGAACCCTAAACTATAGCTTTTTGTTTAAAGGACTTACCTAGAAATACAGTCCAGAATGCAAATCAGCAGTTTATTTTTATTTTTATTAGTTAAGTTTTTGTTTTGTTCAACCACCCATGCATGACCATTATTATGTGACTACTTGGCATTCACCAAACACTATCCTGCTGGTTGTTCATGCTTTAGATGAGGCTGTGCCGCTTCAGGTATTGGACATCATTTTGTGATTTTCTGGGTTTCAGAATTATAAACTTGATAGTGGGCAGGTCAGATAGTAATACAATTTTTGAAGGACGTGTTTTGATAAGAATTATCAATCTGTCCGGTCATGGGCATTGCGATTAGCTAGTTATGGTAATGAGAGCAATATACATTAGAGGCTTTCATTCATTAGCAGGACCACGGCTGTGCTCTCTAAAAACTGCAAACATTGTTGGTTTTATATTGAGATCCCACATAACAATAACATGGTATCAATCAAGTTGCAACTGGCCAGCTCAAACCTAATGTTTGTTGTTGGATTCTGTTGTAATACTATATGGTATGAATGTTCTTTCAGACAGTCTCTCTCTCTCTCTCTCTCTCTCTCTCTCTCTCTCTCTCTCTTTCTCTTTCTCTCTCTCTCTTTCTCTCTCTCTCTCTCTCACTCTCTTACTCTCTCACTCTCTCAGTGTATGTGTGTGTGTGTGTGTGTGTGTGTGACTTTAGGCCTCCAGGCTGTGTAATGATGTATGGCTGCTCCGCTAGGCTGCGGCTCACTCGAGCACTGGCACTTTGCAGCCTCTTATATTGCTTTGTAATTTAAATAGGTGCATGCATCATTATTCCTCAGCCCACCCAGGAGCACAGGGCAGAGAGAAGAAAGCAGCCGAAAGGGCCTTTTTAATAGCCAATGAAGATCAAGCCACTTTTCTGTGATTTGACTAGATGCATTACGTTGTTGTGCACGCATGTTTATGGCCTGTAATGAGATTGCTGTGACAGGCAGTTAGCGTTTAATTTCACAGCTAAATACTGACTATTAATTCTCTTTTCTCTCTTTTTTTTTTCATTTTTGGAACAACCTGCATTTTCTCTCCTCGACTGGCCATCTACCGCCATCCCCGCAAATTCTACAGTTCTGTGTAGCACTGTTGTGATTCGTATAAAAGTGTTTTTAGATCGTGTGGACTTTGATCGCTGGAAGGATTTGCTGTTCATTTCAGGACATCAGCAGTACCTCTGGAGATCAGGGGCGTTAAACACAGTCGCCCACGACTGTCCACTTATTAGACAGCTTCTTACCTTTGATGGTACACTTGTAGATGTGAAGTCAGCGGACGACACAGCTACTGCTGCTGCACAGTTTGTGTTGGTCATCCTCAAGTGCTTCTCAATGGTCACAGGACGCTGCCCACAGGACACTGTTGGCTGTAGAATTTTGTTTTGTGGACCACTCTCAGTCCAGCAGTGACTCTGAGGTGTTCAAACACTCCAGCAGCACTGCTGTATCTCATCCACTAACACCAGCACAGCACTCACTAACACACCACCACCATGTCAGGGTCACTTCAGTGCTGAGAATGATGCACCACCCAAATAAAACCTGCCCTGTGCGGTCCTGACCTTTGAAGAACAAAGTGATATGGGATTAGCAAAGTTAGCAGAGTAAAAGATAGAATACAGTCGGTAATCTGTAGGACTACAGTCTGTGAGTTACAAAGTGTGTCTGTGTAGTCAGTGGAGCTGATGAAATGGCCATTAAGTGCTGATACAAGGAGGAGGTTTTAATGTTGTATAAAATACTGAAAAAATATATTCTTTTAAACTGTTGGGGCTTTTATGTAAATTTCCAAAAATAATATTTTTTTGCTTTTTGACTTTAAAAAAAATGAGTAACTTAGTTAACAGCTGTTTTGACTGAATATTAAGTGAATGAAACGTCTCAGATGTTGGAATAGTACTTTTTTTTTTTTTTGGACTGCGTGAGCCATAGCTTCTGGAGTTTTTTTATTTGGGTCGTGAAGTCTGCTTCGCTGATTTCTCTCTGTACGTGATTCAGTTCAGAGAGGTCGAGGTTGCTGAAGAGCATGCTGTGTATTGTATTGTAAGCTGAATTAAAAATTTTGATTGAATTATTTTACATGCCCCTTCGCTTTGAGACCTGTCCAACTCTTTTTATCTCTCTCTTTTTTTCTCCCTACTCTCTTTCTTGCCATTTTCCTTTGCTCTCTATTCTCGCTCTCTCTCTGTCTCCTCATGTGAATATGTTACTCTGTGTTGGACCTCCATAACCGTCTTCCTCCATCTTTTCCGTTGCAGGGACTCTGAGTTCGTTCAGGTTGTAATCGACGGCGGTGATGTCGTTGCGCATTGTGCGCGCTGGTCCAACAAAAGAGGGGTTCAGGTGCTGCAAAAAAAGAAAATTAATATACACTGGCCTCTTTTCACCAAAGGAAAACCTCTTCATCAAGGACACATGCAGCCATGCATATCATTCACTATGAGCGTTGTTGTATTTTTGAAAAGCTTAATCATGAGTTTCTTAAGTCAGTACTGCAGTTTTTTTTATTCCTCTTTATGGATTTTCAATGGGGACTGTAGTTAATAAAAAATGTATAATTAATAAATACAGTTTACGTTCTGTCGTGGTCATTTGTATTTATTATAGTAGGTAGTTGGTTGATTTTGATTTATCGACAGTTTTGTTGCAGTTTGAGTGCTTCCAAATACTTTCCTGTTGTATGTCGTTTTAACATTTACTCGGTCTTATAGCACTTTGTTTTTGTGGCCAAGTGTTTCACTTTATACTGGATGGTGCGAAATGGCACATGGCCCATTGCCCCAAAGTTAGATGCTTTAAAGCCCAAGAACAACATTAGGATGAACAAGATAAAAGTAATGATTCATATATAAACCGACGTAAATATGAGATGTATAGCCCACCACATCAATATATTTCCTGTTTACATGGAGTGGTTGTCCCGATATCCACCCCCTGTGTTGATTTTCGAAGTAGTGCTAGCCGAATAGCTGGTTCACCCTAGTGGACTATAACCTATACCCTACTTCCTGCTGATAAGAGTTTACACAGGGAACAGCAGCGAACACAGAACGCTGATTAGTAGGTTATATCCGACAGGTGAGAGAGAGAAGTAATCATAGGTCATTGCAAGTGAGACAATTGTGAGATGCATTCATAACACGAAGTGGAAGTGTGGCTGATTCATTAGAAATGGTGAGAGAGAGAAAAATGAGGACATGGTTTAAACTGTGACTCGGAGAGATGATGTTCAGTTTACTATGTAGAAGCGCTCCGGAGCTAGGATAAGCCCATCATGACATATCGACGGGTTGCTGTATCTAATTAAATCGTATGTGATAGGCTGACGTAATTCCGGTGCCCAGTTGATTGCTAACACGCAATCATCCCAGAGGGAGCTGCATGTTAAAAGTTAGCGTAAGTGTCGGGTGTGGAGTGGGGTGGGGCGTGTTGAGGACTGGTGGGGGAGCGCTCTTCTCGAGTGTTGTAAAGCACTAGTATGGATTAAGCAAATGGTTGGGCAAAGGGTTTCCTAGTTTTTGTATCTGGATATGTACAACTGAGTTGACAGACATCCTCAATTTACTATGTCCGATATGATTTATATTCTACAGAGCTGTCGCCACAGCAAATAAGTCTATAGGAAATATTTAC
>JAMWET010004174.1:0-7500 GCA_024036415.1 Prochilodus magdalenae | reverse complement strand
TAATAAAGTGGCCAGTGAGTGGAAGTACAAGGTAGGTGTTTCTAATAAAGTGGCCAGTTAGTGAAAGCACAAGGTGGGTGTTTCTAATAAGTGGCCAGTGAGTGGAAGCACAAGGGGGTGTTTCTAATAAAGTGGCCACTGGGTGGAAGCATAAAGCAGGTGTTTCTGTTTCACATGGCTACAAATACGCTGCTAGATCCCTGAGACGTAAAGTTTGATGTAAGGTTAAGACGTAAAGTTTGATGTAAGGTTAAGACGTAAAGTTTTATGTAAGGTTAAGATGTAAAGTTTGATGTAAGGTTAAGACGTAAAGTTTGATGTAAGGTTAAGATGTAAAGTTTGATGTAAGGTTAAGATGTAAAGTTTGATGTAAGGTTAAGACGTAAAGTTTGATGTAAGGTTAAGACGTAAAGTTTTATGTAAGGTTAAGATGTAAAGTTTGATGTAAGGTTAAGACGTAAAGTTTGATGTAAGGTTAAGATGTAAAGTTTGATGTAAGGTTAAGATGTAAAGTTTGATGTAAGGTTAAGACGTAAAGTTTGATGTAAGGTTAAGATGTAAAGTTTGATGTAAGGTTAAGACGTAAAGTTTGATGTAAGGTTAAGACGTAAAGTTTGATGTAAGGTTAAGATGTAAAGTTTGATGTAAGGTTAAGACGTAAAGTTTGATGTAAGGTTAAGATGTAAAGTTTGATGTAAAGTTAAGACGTAAAGTTTGATGTAAGGTTAAGACGTAAAGTTTGATGTAAGGTTAATATGTAAAGTTTGATGTAAAGTTAAGATGTAAAGTTTGATGTAAGGTTAAGATGTAAAGTTTGATGTAAGGTTAAGACGTAAAGTTTGATGTAAGGTTAATATGTAAAGTTTGATGTAAAGTTAAGATGTAAAGTTTGATGTAAGGTTAAGATGTAAAGTTTTGCATGTTTCAAACAAGTAAGCTCACGGGACCAACATTGCGTGCCATCTCGTGTGTTTAAAGTGGTAGTAACCTCAGGCTCCTGCAGATGGTGCTGCACATAGCTGATGGGGTATATAAATACCTGCAGGGTGTGAGTGACGGGAGCAATAGATTGGGAGGAGGTGCTACAGTGCAGTGAATGTCTCGTTCCATGTGTGGTAAATGACTCCAGAGCAGATGTTAATGATTGGCTGAAAGGAGTGACTGAGCATGTGGGCGTGGGCCAAGACCATAGTGTGAGGGAACGTGGCTGAATCTGCAGGTGTATGGCGGTAAGCTTATGCCATGACGGGTCCTACCAGCAGTGGCTAAATCCCAGTCTACAGGAAACTGTCCTCGGGCATCCACCAATCTGGCCCACCTGCACAAGTCTTGACGTAAGAGCGTCTGAACTACGGATGTGTGCCTACACCAGAACCTTGGTCCCCGTCACAGCTGTTATTGGTGTTGTGAAGGTATTACACTAACAGTTCCTGTAGATGGTGCAGGTAGCGGTGGAGGTGGGGCACTTCTGGACATGTGGCAGTGTGACAACAAACTATTCATCTTGGTGCTGACCACGAGTGCATCCACACACTGAGTCCGTTGGCCGCTCCACCAAGACAAAAGCGGGACTTGTCTGTGAAGGTTGGTGGGTTGGTGGGGGGGGGCAAGGGGGTGGGGTTGCCTCTGCCATTTCTGAGTCACTCCATGACAGTCTGGCACGACACCAACGGCAGTTGGTCTGGTGTTAGGGGCAGTCATCGTAGTCCCTGCATGGTGTAGCTGCTGCCAATGGCACCAACAGGATGAGCTCAAGGAGGACATCACTGCTCAGATGAGTGTGAAACTTGAATCATTAGTCTCACAATGTCAAAACACTAACCACACACTATTCCATTGACGTTAAGTGTTCAACCGGCGTAGCGGAATAGTGAGAACCCACCAACGGAAGCTTTTAAATGATGACCATAAATGATCCATGGCAAAGTGATTCAGCTCTGCTCTGAATTCATTACTTTGTGGGTCCCACGTTGCATGATTTGTCTTCCACCCCCACGGCCGCTACAGGTTGCATAATGCGGATGGCGCTGTTCGGCAATCTGTTTGAGTTTCTGCATTTCCGGAACTCATTTGCAGGCAAAGCTAATACCTCCAAAGTTTTGATGACAGGTGGCGTATTATAACCAGTCAGGGGGGAAATGTCAGTGGCCTAGTAAACAAAAGGCAGCGGCCGCGAGCCGCGGCAGTCATAACTCAGGGACTGACGAGGCGTACGGGTGATTTATATTAACCTTTCCCCCCCGACCGCCCTTGCCCGTGCTCGGCTCCTTTACCAGACTTTGTTGGAATGAAACAATGGCGCGAACACTAGCCCCCCACACGCCTCGCTCTATCCTGCCTGGAAAGCAGGATCGGGTAATTCCACTGAGGCAGCAGAGCGAGCACATGAGGCAGGCGCGCTCAGCCGCCGAAAGCTGCTAGGCCACAGCTTCATAAACCCCCTTCCATGGAGACGGAGGAGACTGCAGGCTGGAGGTGGCACATTTGAGAGTTTTTACTCTAATGTGGCACAATGCAGCAGGCTGGCGTGCTACACCACCTGTTTCAGAATGTGTCTCTCTGAGCAACAGTAGGCTTCTGAAAGAGCTCATTAACATAGCACTCGTTATAGAACAAAAAAAAAAGAACGAGTACAAACAGATTTCTGTCAACTAGATGTGTTTTTTTGCTGATTAATGCTAGCTGCCGATGTAGAGCTGCAACTCACACTTGCTGATTAAGCCCTCAAATGTATCACCACTATGGTGCAATTGTCAGATGAGCTCCCCAGACCAACACCACCTCTGTGCACCTCTGTGATGTTCTGGGGCCTACACCCAGTTGCTGGACGACCAGGTGTTGCAGTGGGCTGCATTCAGAAACTTGCCCAGTCAATTGACACATACAGGGGTTGGACAATGAAACTGAAACACCTGTCATTTTAGTGTGGGAGGTCTCACGGCTAAATTGGACCAGCCTGGTGGCCAATCTTCATTAACTGCACATTGCACCAGTAAGAGCAGAGTGTGAAGGTTCAGTTAGCAGGTAAGAGCACAGTTCTGCTCAAAATACTGCAATGCACACAGCATTATGGGTGACATACCAGAGTTCAAAAGAGGACAAACTGTTGGTGCACGTCTTGCTGGCGCATCTGTGACCAAGACAGCAAGTCTTTGTGATGTATCAAGAGCCACGGTATCCAGGGTAATGTCAGCATACCACCAAGCAGGACGGACCTCCACCAGCATCACGTAGTGACCTGGCCACTATCCTGCAAGAAGAATGGCTTAAACTCCCTCTGACCACTGTGCAGGACGCAGTATAGGTCATTCCCAAGACCAACTGACGCTGTATTGGCCTCAAAAGGAGGCCCTACACCATACTAATAAATGATTGTGGTCTAAAACCAGGTGTTTCAGTTTCATTGTCCAACCTCTGTAGGTGTGTCAGCTGAATGAAAGAAGGCAATGGTAAACCACTTCTATACTTCACTATGAAAACCCACATGGATGGACACAAGAGAAGGACTGGTGAAGGTTGGAAGGCACTCAACTGGTTAGCTGAAATCTTCTCAGAGTAGAGCTTGTATCAAGGAATGTCTCGATCCATGTGTGGTAAATGGCTCCTGAGCAGATGTTAATGATTGGCTAAAAGTAGTGACTGAGTATTTGGGCGTGGCCAAAGACCATAGTGTCAAGGAGGTAGCTGAATCTGCAGGTGTATGGAAGCGTACGGTCATACGGGTCTACCAGCAGTGGCTAAAATCCCAGTCTACAGGGAATTCTCCTCGGAACTGTGCCAGGGAAGGCATCCACCAAATCTGGCCCAACTGTGCAATTCTTTGATGCACGAGTGGCTGAACATTGATGTGGTCTACATCCAGAACCTTGTCCAGTCCATGCCAAATCCCATCACGGGTGTTATTGGTGCTGGTGGAGGTGTTACATGCTATTAGGTTATTAGATTCAGTCACAGGGGGCTTGTTTTAGGTCTGGTGAGCTTATTATAGAATTATTAAATATGTAGCCAGGTCAAGCTTTTCCCCCTGCACTTTCTAAAGCATAATGAGAACTCGGGCCTGACGCAGGTTGAGGAAGTCAGAGAGTGTGACTTGCGTATTGACTCGCAAGTTTTTATCGCTGTTTAGTAAAGTAATTAATTCCCCCCAGATAGAGGGACATTAATGAGAGAGCAAGGATCCATTTCAGTCACAGCCTTCCATTGCTCATTAGGCGTATTAGTCTCAGAGGTCCAGTGCAACATTTTAGGCCCCCCCACCCCACCTGAGGAGCCCCTGGGACTGCAGCGTGTGCAGTCCTGATATAAACAAACTGTGACAGAATTGATTGAAACCTGATTCCTTAATGTAATGATAGAATCTGTCATGTACGAAAGAGAGAGGGAGTCACGTTGCATGTTTAAGGTGGTAGAAACTTCAGGTTCCAGCAGATGGCGCTGTAAGAAGATGATAGGGGTATAAATGTCTGTGGGGTGTGAGTGACGGGATCCATAGATTGGGAGGAGGTGCTACAGTGCAGGGAATGTCTCGTTCCATGTGTGGAAAATGGCTGAAAGGAGTGACTGCATGTGGGCGTGGCCAAAGACCATAGTGTGAAGGAAGTAGCTGAATCTGCAGGTGTATGGAAGCGTACGGTCATATGGGTCTACCAGCAGTGGCTAAAATCCCAGTCTACAGGGAATTCTCCTCGGAATTGTGCCAGAGAAGGCATCCACCAAATCTGGCGCACCTGCACAACCTTTGATGCAGTCTCTGAACATGATGAGTCCCTGAACATGGATGTGGCCTACATCCAGAAACTCGTCCAGTGCATGCCCAATCCAATCACAGTTGGCATTCAGGCTTGTGGTGGTATTACACACTGTTAAGTACAGTTCAGTCACAGGTGACTCATTTTTTGTCTGGTGGGCTTATTTTGGCAAGTGTGGCAAGATTAGCTGGGAGTTTTAACTCTACTGGAGATCTCCCATGGCAAACAGGTCTTAGCAGAGGTGCCAGGCTGTACCTACACGCCTATATTGGGCAGCATGTGTCTAAGATGACGACATTGCCGGTGGTCAACGGCAAAGACATCAGTTCAGCTACATGAAAGAAGGCATGGTAAACGACTTCTACACTTCACTAAGAAAACCCACATGGATGGACACAGGAGGAGGTCTGGTGGAGGATGCTGGCGATGACAAGCGAGGATGGAGAATTCAAAGCAAAAACTGCCATAACCAAATTACCGAAATTACCAAATTTGTACATGAGCATTAACCATGGCAAGCTGGAAGCAGTAACATCAACCTCATCAATTAGGTCCCAAACAACAAAGAAGAAATGGGGTGGCTTGTCTTGTCAACAAGCATGTCCACAACAGTGTTACCATGCAAATGACTGATTGATGTCAATCTGATATTAGGCACAACCAGTCAACATTAGTCATCCAGGTTTATGTTCCAATAAAAGGATACAAGTGATGCAGAACCCGAAAGGTCTTATGATCAAACGCTGAAACTGACAAGACCTGCAAACAACACGTACCAACTGGAATGCTAAGGTCGGAGAGGAAAAGGTGGGGATGAAATTGGAAAAATGCAATTGGACTTGGCCTAGGAAACAAGAATGAAGGAGGGTAATGGCTAATCAGCCTTTGGGACTACACTGACCTTTTCATTAGTAATGCATTTTTCAAGCTATCAAAGTGACTCCTGTACACCTGGTCATCACCAGATGGAGTTCACAGAGCCCCAACGAGCTACATTCTTTCCACCAGCAGATGGACAAGCTTCATTTTAATTACAAAGCCATGGCCTGAGGCTGCGTGTGGAGCAGATCATGGACTACAGATGTGCAAGCTCCGAGTGAAGTCGAAGCAACAATCAAACCATCCAACTCCCCAAATATGACCTGGAGCAGATACCCTCCAACTTCAAAGAAAACACAAGGAATCGATTCCAAGTGCTGGACCGAGTACCAGAGGAGGTATGGATGGAACTCCAAGAGGTCATCAACGAAGAATCCGAGCAAAACCTTCATAGAATAAAGAGGAGAAAGAAATCAAAGTGGATGTCTGGTGATACAGTGAAGAGAAGAGAATGATAAAGAGAAGAGAAAGAGCAAGATCTTCTAGGAGAGCGCTATCATTAACTCCAGAGAGCTGCCAGGAAGACGAGCACTACAGCAACATCTGTGAAGATACTGGAAAAGGAGGGAAAAACAAGGATTCTTTTTAAGATGAAACAGGAAATCAGAAGTACATTTCAGCCACCAGTTGGCGCTCTAATAGATGTGCAGTAAATGACCAAATCATCCGAAATGAAAAACCAGAAAAAAGATGGATGGAATACTAAGCAGGCCCGTACATAAAAGATGTCAATGGCCAAGACTGTCAAGGTGTAGGTGTACTTTGCACAGAAGAACTCTCAGTGCTAGAAGATGAAGTCAGGAATGTTGCAGAACAAGAGACCCACAGGAATCGACAACATTGCAACCAAAACTTTCAGGATTCTGAATTCTGAATCTGATGGTCTAAAGATTAGCAGAAGTACTGAATAGATTGTCCCAACAATTATGTGATATAAAGGTCAATGGCGGCCATATTGGAAAAGGTCAGTTAACATACCAATACCAAAGACAGTAGACAAGAAGGAGTCTGTAAACTACCGCCCAATGTCCCTCATGACACATGCCAGTGAAATTATCCTTGAGACCATTCAATACAGATTAAAGCCTACATTACAGGAGAACTGCCAGGATTCAGGAGGAGTAGAGGAACAGGAGACGTCATTGCAGATGTATGTTGGATCATGAAAAAGTCAAAGAGTTAAAGAAACCAAAAAGTGCTTCACTGGCTACAGCCAAGTCTTTAACGGTGTGGACCATGTGACATCCTCAGGAAAACGGGAATACCATTGTACCTTAATGTTCTAATGCGGAATATCTACACTGCTCAACAAGCCATGGTCAGGACGGGACTGGACCAGACTGCTTCCGCATTGGTAGATAAGCAGACAAGGCTGCATACTATCACCATAACATGATCAGACAGGTGTGTAGAACATAATGCGAGAAACAGGACTGGAGGAAGACGATCAAGAATTCAGAGTTTATGGAAGAAGCACCTGTAACCGCCAATATGCAGACAGTACAGCACTCACAGCAGAAAATCTGGAAGAACTGAAGCCCCTATAAAGGTGGACAGCTTTTGCTATTCAGATCAGTTATTACCAACTAAAGATTCAGCACTCAAGAAATCGGACACAGATGGGCACTCAGCAGGACAAGGGTGAAGAACCCTGAAAAGACTTTCAGTGCAATGACCTGAACACAGAATTACCCAGCCTGTGGTCTTCTCTGTGGTTCAGAGGACAGGTCATTCTGGAGGAACACTATCCATATGGTCACCAGAATTCCAAATGTCTCAATGGAACTTAATAATAGTGTCTAATTCTAATACTGTCCTAGGAGCATTTAACTTATTCCTAGACTTATTTATTATTATAAGGCCCATTATAGAG